>WUQG02410895.1:0-16249 GCA_011317285.2 Androctonus mauritanicus
AATTCCTATTAAGTTGGCAGGGACTTTCCAAAAGTGACCATATAAGCAGGGTGACCTTATAAGAGAGTGACCATATACCGAGGTCTGACTGTATATATATACACTGTAAATACAGTGTATACATGTTTGGATAAAATATCAAAATTATGGTAAAAATTAAAAAAAACATGAAAAAATATTATTTATTATTGATAAAATTATACAGTTGAGTATAATTCAGAATGTTATATCTTTAATTATAATGTCCAAATATTTAAAGAGAAGGAATAAACATGATAAGCACTACAAACATGCTACTACTGGCACAATCTGCATATAACAACAGTGGAACTGTGTGAGGAACAGTGCAACATTAGTTAATAGCTCTCATCTCACTATCATGAGCCTAAGCTTGGGAATAGCAATATGGCACTGTGGCAAACATAATGCTGTTAGTGTTCTTCACCCTCCTATGTGTTACTAGATGGTTTTTTATTATTTTTTATAGAAAATAATAGGAATGTGATGATTAAAATTAAATATTAAAAGCAAATATAAATAAATTAATAAATATATTTATATATCAGGAAAAATTGGGAGTGCTGCAGTTCTGCCATATGCCTATGCATGAGCCAGAACCAATGTCCCTGCACAATCGAATAAAACTATTTAAGGATCAGTAAAATTGCAGCTGCAAAATTCTGTTGTTTTATTAGAATGTAATAAATTTATTTTTATAAACTATGACTTGAAAATAATGTGTGCATGTGATATATAATTACTTGCTCTGGATCAGCTCTACTCAAATGTCATCACCAGATTTCTATTCTGGCCAGAAGAAAATATTTTCATGTATAGATGGAAGAAACACATAAGGAAATGTTGAATATAACTGCATTAAATTGCTATTTATTATGCTATAAAAATATTCTGTTTAAAATAAAATAATCATAAAAAATATATTATTAAAATAGGTTGATCATATTTTTATAAATGGAAAATGATGTATCTTGTTTTATTGAAATGCAATTTAAAAAAATTCAATATGAGAATAAATAAATTGCATATTTCATATACTATTATTTATGAAAATAAAAAAATGATAAATTTTTGATATTCTAAGAGAAGATTAATATGGATTTGCATGGTTTTTAGGATCTCACAAAAATTTTTCTTCAGAACCATTTTTCGAAATTAATAAAATATGGAGTGGAAATGAATAATCTCAAATTACATGCTTAGCATTGGTTTTTGCCATAATAAGTATATTTTAGTGAATGAAACATTTTTGGTTTAAAATTGACTATCATCAGTATTATATAATATAAAAATATAAATACACAATAATCTTGATTCTAGAAGTGATATACATGTTCAATATATTGGAATTATTTTCGTATCCATTTCCTTTTATGCGACAGATTTTTAATCACTACATCTCAGTGCATGTTGGTAAACGGGAAAAATATAAATGTTTAGAAAGAATAAATTATTATAATTCTTCAATTAAACGAGTATTGAAAATATTCTTTTTTAAAAAACTATGATTTTAAGAAATCTAAAATTCAAAAATTGACTATTTAAAGATAAATAAAATTGCTGAAAATAGCAACATTTTTATAGTAAAATAGCAATGTTTAAGTTTGTAATTATTTATTTTAAATTCTGTAAAATGCAATGTAATGTTTCACTTTAGAATTTACAGCATATTCTATTCGCGTTTCCAAACGATTGGCCTGCCAACTGGTGTCTCTCTGCGAAACTATTGAAAGTAGTATAGTAGACTGGTTACTATTGTTATGTGCATGTTATAAGTGAGTGTTAGTATGGATTTTTTGGAGAACGAGGAAGAATAATAAGATAAGTAATCGTTATTGCAGCATACCACAATGTAAGAGCAAACACTCAGCTACAATTTCTTTGCATCGATTCCCAAAAAATATTAAATTATGAAAAAAATTGCTATATATATCGAAGTTTGGAGAAAAAAAGTATCCAAGAACATTTTCATTTGTTCTCTGCATTTTCTTAAAACTGACTACATTTTATCAAGTAATAAATATTAACTATTAGCTGTAACTCTTTACTGTTGTTTTATGTTTACCATTTTAGTAGTAAAGAAAATATCCTTCCAATTTCAGCTTTTACCAAACCAATTAAATCTTTAGCTGTATAAATGACAATTCTTTATTATTCACTTATAAGTAGATAAACATAAGTAAGAATATTTAAAGTTTAAGTACACTTTTAATCAATTCTTAAAACCATGCAATTCAGTTTTTTCTCCTTGTAGATATTAAAAGTTGAATGATTGAATGAATTCCTCATTGAAATTTCTTATTAATTGCATTTATTTACAATTATTTAAATTAATATAATAATGCAAATAAATCGATTACTGAGAGGCACTTTTATTTATAGAAGCGTAAGTATTTTGGATATTTCTAACTTTGACAGCTACAGTCTCATCCGATAATTTAGAATTTATTAATAAATTACTAAATAGCATAATTTTGGGAAAAGTCGAATTGAAAACATGAATAATTAATTCTGTCTTGTCAAATTTTTTTCTTTGACATTTTTTATTTAAAAATTAATAAGAAGTTAAATTATAAAATCATTAGAACAAATATAATTTTTCTATTAATGTAACTATAAACACATAAATAATACGTCCGTATATAAAGCTATTCATTCCGCTTAATTTGAGCCAAAACAAATTTTCTACGCAGCTATGACGTCGCCCAAATATATCACGAAGTTGAACTTTGCCGATCAACATCGCTAAAACAATTGTTTGTTGTATAGAACTCCGCGTTTATAGTCTACTACTTTCAGCCACCATATTGAAAAAATTGTCACGCCCTCTATAGTCTCTTTGATTCGCGAATACAATGATTGATTTCAAAGCTTCCAAGTGATCTCACAACAAGATGACAACATTCGGAAATTCAAAAATTCCATAGTCTATATCTAGAAATATCTGTATATCATAAAAGTTGTTTAACTAATTTTTTCGTAAAAAAGGATAGTGTTTTTTATTGTGCGTAAAATCTTTAAATATAATTTTATTATTTCAATTTTAAGTTAAAACTCATAACAAATTTTAATTTTCGAATTAAAATAACGTTCTTCAGAATTTGCATTAAAAATTTTATCCATCGATTTGATAAATAGATTTATTCTAAACGCAGTATAATAATTTGATTATATAAGTTATATATATTATAAATTGATTAAATTAGAATACATATTTGTGACTGAATGATTATTTTTATATAAAATATCTCCAAAATTATTTGTGCTGTTTTAAATAAGTGGCTTTAAATTATATTCTTAAATAAAAAAAAAACTTATTCTATATCAAGAATGAGGCAGTGGTTCTTAACCAAATAGGGCCTATAGTAGTCACTGGCCAGAGAACAAACACCCATACCTCCTTTTATTATTTTTTTCCTGAATAAAGGGAGTATTGGAGTTTGTTCTCTGTAAATACTATTTAGGTTTCACAGTTCGATCCTTCTCCAGTAAATATGGAATAAAAATATTTCTTAGCTTTCTTGAAATCTGCTGAATATTTTGACCCATTTCGGCAAATGAAGAGGATAAGGAGATGATTTTTCTTCTCTGTAAACTTCTTTCAAGTCGCATTGCTCAACTGAATTCGACCAAATTCGAAATAAGCTGTAGATATTTCTTACGATATTTAAGATTTCCTGAAAATTTCAATCCATATATCTAAAATGAAGAGAAATAGAAGGTTCCTTCCGTATGAAAATTTTTACAGCTCACATAACAAATCGATTTCATCTAAATTTATAATACAGTACTATATTGATGTTTCTTATAATATTTAAGTTTTGCTAAGAAATTCAATACAATCGGAATTAAAACAAAGAGCGTATCTAATGGCAATTATATTTGCTACTGTTGCTAGAATGCCTCTCTCAAAGATACGCTTAGCATTCTCTTTTTTTTTAAGACCTTATTTTTTTTAATTCAAGTTTCGATATTTTTCTTTTAAGTCTTTTTATCTATAGTAAAAAATAATGATAAATAGTATTTGTTGAAAATCATCTGACGTGTGAAAAATAAGCCAAATACAACATTGTACTTTTTACTTTTAACAAATGAGCTACGAGTAGAAAGCATACTCGAAGTTTAATACTTTGACGAATGAAAGAAAAAGTGAGAAGAGTGCGGGAGAATATGAGGAAAAAGAGAAGGAATCGTCTAGAAAAATATAATAGAAGGGAAAGGACGTCCTTCAATGACATCTTATGACACTAGAACTCTCTTATTTTTTTATATATTAGATATTTTTAATTATTAAATGCTATATATAACAGATATCTGAATTTTCTGTTGGGGAATGTATTGATATTATGGTTGTAGTTGTTATTAATTATTCAAATATCAACTTTACAAAGAAGAAAAATTATCTCCTTATCCTATTCATTTGCCGAATGGGTCAAAATATTCAGTAGATTTCGAGAGAGTTAAAAAATGCTTTTATTCCATAAGGAAGAGGATAAGGAGGTGACTCGTTTTAAATAAAACGATAAAAAGGCTTGTTTGAGAAAAATCAAAAAAGCTCGAGTTAGATTATATTATAATCATAATCATGCTATCAAATCACTCTAATTATAAAAATATTCTATATTCGGATCTAATGGTAAAACATTAAAATATATATTCATTGAATTCATAATATTAATGTTCATTCGACCTGAATTTAACATTTATATTTTTATTATCTTGATTATTAAAATATTAATAATAATAAAGAATCATTTTACGAATTATAGGTGATATAAAATTTTATTTATTTATATCGAAAAAATGCACACCATTAATCAACCGTAGCGACAAAATTTCTAATATCAATTTTTAATGAAACGAAAAGAGATTTTTTTTAATAATATAACACACATATATAAATGATAAACAAAATTTCTGTTAATACAATCTGTTTTTTCTATGTGAATACTTTTTATAATGTAAAATTCAGAATTCAAATTCCAGTGACCATAATCTTTAATGTGATGTCTTGAAATATTTCAGAATCTTATTTTACTTTTTATAATCGATTTTTATCCTTAAGATATAAAAATCCTCGTCTTTATCCTCTCCATCTTCAGACGACTAAATTATCTTAGTTTTACCTTTTCTGTTTGCTCTCTCTCAGATAAAATAAGCAAAATTAATTAAAAATAAATATTAATGAAATAATTATTATTTAAAGAAACAGAATAATTTTATTATATATTAATTTAATTTCTAAGCTATCTTACCATATTTAAATGTAATACAATACACAGAAGTGCTAAATTCTTTCAATTATAAATTTCAATCAGCCGATTGACCAGGAATAGTTATGTCTTTTATTATATTGATAGATAAATTTAATTTTGCAGTTGATTTTTAATATTAAAATTGAGACTCTAACGAAGTTTTTGCTCTTAGAAATATTTCACTTTGAGGAAATACAGTTGCGCTTACATGAATTTTTCATTTATATGGCATCGTTCACCATTTTCTGGCTTTCCACTTGGAAGACTTCTAAAAGTCAGAACTATGTCAAAGATGATCCACGTTTCAACTTACATTATTCTTATTCATCAATCTCTACTGACATACCAAGAATGTAAATTTGTCTCTGCGTGTGAAATTTTTACTTGAATTTTTTAAAGTATCCATTTATCACACTATACCTTATTTTTTATTATTTTTTATATTTATATATTATGTTTTTCTTATATTCCACATAAAATTATGAATAATATTAATAAATGTAATCATGTTAAAATTTTATGGAGAGAAGTATGCGTCAATGAATGTTAAGAGATATTAAGAGCTTTGTTGTAAATGATATTTCATTGTATTCCGTTTTGTATTATAATTATACAACATGAAATAATTAAAAGTAATTTGGGAATTTGAACTGTAAGACTGAAACAATGTTAAAAAGCAGTTTATAACAATTGCGCCGCAATAAAAGATGCTATTAACTATCATCAAAATAGAATTTAAAAAAACGAGATGTAGAACAAAAGAAAGGTTCGACTTTATTGCAGATACCAGGAATTTCACAGTTGAAATCAACCATTCTTTCATTTGTCACTAGAAATGCTGCAATTATTTTTATCATTTAAGACACCATTAGTTCAGCAGTAGCGTCAGAAAGACCAAAATAATAACATTATCTAACGTCCAGAAACCCATTATCTTACGTCTTTTCGATTACCGCCTTTACTTTTTAACCTAACTTCTCTTTCATTTTTAATAATTTCTTAGATATAAACGTATCCATTTATCCAACTCTTGCTCGCAAACAGTTCTGACTCGATAAATATAGATTGATTAAATAATATTATTCTATCACGAAATTTTCCCATTTATCAAACTTTAACATACATAAAATAGAATAAGAAATAACTAGAAATAAACATTTCTATTTATATCATTTTTAATAATTTTAAATTTCAATTAGATATTTATAAATACGTAAAATAAAATATTAAAAAAGATCACAGTAATTACCGATTTCTCTGCCTTTAAATAAATACTATATATGTTTATTCTATATATTCTTTCTATAGAAATGACATTGAAAAATTTCAAATAAAAAATGAAAGAACATACTAGAAATATTTCATTATATAAAAATATGACAATTCTAAACAAGCTCGTTAAGCAAAATAAAGCAGAGAAATATTGGTAAGAAATGGGAGGTAATACAGAGTGAAGTAGTAGTTACAGTGGAAAAAATTTCAGAATAACAAAAATAATTATAATTAAATTAAAATTCAAATGGAATCTATACTTTTTCTTCGAAACGAGTGACTCATGGAAGACAGAGAAAACTGAATGGTTGGTTGTTATCTTTGTATACATTACATATATTCTATTTTCAGTAATTCTTTGAAAATTTGATGTTATAAATTTCTATTTATCAACATCATTAATTCACTCGAATCTTCTATATTTTATCGCGAATTTAATTTTGTAATTTAGTTTAAACATGTAAATACTATAATTCTATAATTTTCTTTATTTTTGTCATGTTTTTGGCTTAATATATGAAACTTTGATGATGATAAAAGTTGTAAAAGTAATCAAACATCTTACACAGCTCAACCGTTTATATATATCTTGGAATTACTCTTTGTAATTTCATCAAAATTGCAACAAATTTATAAATGGAAACATGTGGCACAAAACAAAAATGAATGAATTATAAATTACGCATGAAATATTTAATATTTACTAAATAAATAAAAAATATTATACATATTAATAGAACTTTGAATATGCATTAAAATCTGGATATATAAAAATACGTATATATATTATGTATACCTGTATACCTGTACATCAAAATTTTTCATTAACGTAGTTTTATATCAAATTAAAATTTAATATTTTAAGATATAGGTTTTAAAGATTTGATATAATTAAATTATATCTGTAGGAATAATTTTCATTATTTTATCAACTATTCGGTTGAATCGTAATATTTTATAATAATCTTTCAAATATGAGTGTTTTGTATCTATTATTTTAATAAGGTTTTAATAATAACAATAATTATTAAAACCTTATTAAATATCCTTAATAAATATAATAATAATAATAATTATTATTATTATTATATTTTTAAGGATATTTGTTCTATATCATTTACACTTCAGATATTGTTTTCCAAAGAATAGTTATCATTAATAATTCATAATAAAGAATCATAGTTCCGGAAATAATCGAAAAAATTATTGAACAATATATTTATTAATTATTGTTAATCGGAACGAAATTATTTCTCTGTTATTATCTAATTAAATTATTTTTTCATTATCAGAATTAAGAACAAAGCGCAGAAGTTAGGATTAAATTAATGGCTGATATATTGTTTAGTTTTCGTTTGATTTAACAATAAAGTATTATAACAAAAACTTTTTCGATAAAATTAATGTAGCTAATATTATACGAATTATAATTATTTATATACATAGATGAAACTTTTCTATCTTGAAATCTATTCGAAGAATTATTTTTCTAAAAGTATATTCCGATCTGTATATTTTTTTAAATATTCATTCTACTATACTGTAAAACAATTTAATTTAAACTTCGTCTTATGTATCTCTTGTGTAGTATCATTAACTCATAGCACGCATATATTTAGATTATTTCATCATTTAATTATTTTGATTATTTTTCCCAATGCGAAATCTTCGATCGAACGTTTCTCTCTAGAGGTTCGATGAATGAGTTTCGAGTTTGGACTTGGAGGATTAATTAGAATAACAATTACAGCATTTAATTTTTACTGGAATTCCGGCGAGATTAATCGATTTCTATTCTTCAGCAAATTAACACTTGATCCGATTTATTAACTCCTAATGCTGCAATCCTATCCTATGCAAGACGTTAAAGCGATTTTTCTTTCTGTACCTTCCAATGTAAACATTAGAACATAGAGAAAGAAAAGATTTTTTCTACGAAAAATTAAAATAAATAAAACCATCCATTTAAGTTTAAAGATATATTTAGATTCTCTTCTTTGTTTATAGCGATACTTTAATATTTATATATATTGTTACTTGTTTAAAGTAAAACGGATGGTAATTTCTTTTTATAATTCAAATATTTGTAAAAATATTAATTTTAATAACAACTCTTGCGATGAAATTCTACTCTTCATACCATATATATGAACATCATCGTAAGTTTTAATATGTCAAATATTAAAACTTACGATGTTCATTAAAAATAAAAATTAAATTTAAACCGAGAATTAAGATGTAAATCGATAAAATTTGCAACATCATGAAACACTGATTTTTTATTAGTATTTTTTAATAAATATTTTCAAATTGTGACTTTTATATTTTAAATATTTTTTTATAAAATTTGAAATGATTTTTTATTTAATTTTTAAAATTTGTCTATTTGATAATCACATAAATTTGGGATTAATTTATTCGAATTCTCGAAATCCATTAGGGAGAATCCGGTATTGTACTATCAGTCATCATTTCTTATTTCTCTGCTTGGTTCTTCGAATTTGATCTCGAGTGTCACAGGTTGCATCACTAATCAATTATAAATGCCATTTTGATGATACGTTTCTCTAATTAAATATAGGAAATAATTGGAATATGATGAGCTTTATGAAATCGTTAATTGTTTCACCAAGTTTTATATGTTGTTATAAAAAAAGTGAGAAAAGAATAAAAATATCACAAATCAATAGTTTCAAGTTTAACATTGTTATTTTGAGGAAATATATTTAAATTTACTGAATATAGTGGAGATTTTTTATATTTTACTAGAAATGATTGATAGCGAATGAGTTTAAGTTTATAAAAATCATCATTTCAACAAATTACATGTGACAACATATGACCATTTTGATAAATTCCATTTAAATATCGAATTTTGTTCTCATTTTTTTTTTTAATTCATAATAATTTTTATATAAATATAATGTAAAAGAACGTACAATCTATCATTTTTCTTTAAGAATTACTTTTTGCTTTAAGAAAAAATTAATTTTTTCTTTGATAATTATTGTTACAAACTATTCTATATTTAAATATATATGTTTAGAAAAATATAATCGATAAATTAAATATATATTTCTTAAAGTTTATTAATAATGCATAAATGTGCTTCATAAATTTTTGCTGTAAATAAATACATTGGTAAGAAATGAAGTTTTGAGTCAAGTTTTCCTAAAACCTATCATTATTATGAATCAGTGATAAATACAGATAAAAAAAAAAATCATTAAGGATGAATTCAGAGAGCCAAAGTATTGATGTTTTGAATCTATAACAAAAAATTTAGAATTGATTGTATAAGTATAGTACATTGCTAAAACTTAAACAATATCAATTTTTAAATTTAAAAGTTATAAAATACAATTTATAATTAATTTTTAATCTAAAGTTATAAATGCTAAATATACGTAAGTTTGCTAAGATATAATTATCAGTTTAATCAATATAATTAATTTTGATACAAATGAAAAAAGAGTAGCAAAGTGAAAATACTTCTTTTAAATTTCCTGACGTAATTAATCATGTAGCTAACTACGTCAGTTATTTCTATAAATTGATTAAAGGTAATTCAATGTGGCCTATTAGTAATAATTACGATTCTTTGTCTTTGAATTTTTAAATCTTTGAAACGGCAGCTCCGTGAAAGATTCTAATCTAGTAATTCTAATGTAAATAATAACTTTTATCAATACAGGTAGTTCTCGATTTACGAGTTCCTAGTTTAGGAGCTCCTGAATTTACGAGCGTTTTTCAAATATGAAGTATCAAGAAAATCGAAAATATGAATATTAATTGCGATAAAAGAATTCTATACATTAATAAAACGGTATTTAATCCTACATCCAAAGCTATATAATACGGTACAATTGGTTTTGTAGCAGAAACTCTGTTGTCTACTTCGAAATCGGAAAATTCAAAATGGCGGCCAAGAATCGGACGTAGCGCGTCCTTTGATTTTTTCAGCATATTGTGTAAATAACTTCTATTCCTGGAACTTTTGGTTTTAACATTATATCTATAAGAAATTGATTCTAGATTTACGAATTCTTATTTAACGAGTTCGCTCCGGAGCTAGTTAGCTTGTAAAGATGGGAACTATCTCAGTGGTAAACATGATCGTACAATAATTTTTACTTCTTCAAATAAGATTGTTAGATTAAGCCGCTATATCGCCAGAGAAATATACTGCCATTTATAAAGCCCATCACCCGCTTGCCAACACTCATGATGGGGTCAACCGGATGGCTGAAGATGGGGTTCAACAGTCCGGGCCCGGTCCCCTCCTGAAAAACTAGAGGTGTGGGACCCGGATTTGAACCCGGATCCTGCAAGATAGTAAGCCACAGCTTTACCAGGCGGCCGACACTTCTTCAAAGAACTTTTAATATAAACACGTATTGAAAAATATTTGGTCTTTATTAATTATTTAATAATAACAATTTTAACTATAAAATCAAATCCTGTAAACATTATTAAACACTTTTATATAAAATTATATCAATTAGAATAATTTTTCGCTATTTAATATAAGCTATTATATGATATCAGAAATATTTTTGTGATCTTATACAATATTCTAATAATCTTATAAAGTATTTAGCATGAATGAAAAGTTTCATTGATTAATACAAAATACTTTCAATACCCTTTCGCTTGAATTGTTTTGAAATATTATTTAAAAGTATTGTATATCAATTAATAGAAATATTATTTGTGGATCTTGAATAGAATTTTCTTATCTGAAATATCTTTGAATATATGAGAAAAGTTTGATGGTATTAAAATTTTTTACGTAAGCAGTGTTGGTCGATAATAACAACGTTTCGAATTAATTCCACCACATATCGCTATTTTGTTTTCTTTGGTATAATAATATAAACAATAAATTTCTATCATAAAGAATAATAATAAAAAACTGTAATATAAATAAAAAACACACAAAATCTTAGGTAAAATAGCAAATCTCGTTGGGATACGATGATGTATACTTTTCGTATGTATATTCTAAGGAAATTGAAGCTGACACAATCAAATAAAAATGCTCCAGCAGCACTGAGAACCAGTCAATAAATTACCACTCACTGTATTTTCATTTTATTCTTCGTCCTAGCTTCAATGTCGGAAAATCGAACATAGATCTCTATACTTAACTTACTCTATTCATTTTATCTCAAGTTTGAATTTTTTTTAAATATGGCCACCGATACTTGAAAACTCGAAACCTTAAAAGCATAAAAGAGAAGAAAGTACAGATTTAGTTTCAAACTACAGATCGAAACGATAATATGTTTATATTATTAGAGAGATATCTAAGTTGAAAACATTGATTTTTATAAAATATTCCAAAAATGCATTTCCGAATAAATTTTAAAATTAATAAGACTGAATTTTTTTGCATCTCTCTCTCTCTCTCTACTTTTTTAAATGTTTTTCCCCAAACAATTACATAATAAAATTACCATATTACAGAAAGACATTTTGCCATTTTACTATGTTTGCCATCTTATTTTCTCTAAATAAACGATTGTGTTTGTTCATGAAGTCATTAAGCATGATTAAATTTATAAATTCTCTGTTAAAACAATTTTCTTATATATACATCCGCTACCTACTGAGTATTAATAATAGATATAACACCATTATAGAAAATGTAATCTAAATTTTGTAATATTCGATCTCAAATTTAAAATTTTGGCCTAATATAAATGTAAGACGTTATGTGTTGATCAATCGTAGAAATAAATTATTGAAAGAAATCGTCGAATGTATCTGTAGATCAGTAAAAACTTAAGAGATCGATAACATTCGAAGGCCGTTTGAAGTGGTGTGCAGAGTCATAATTCCTAAATTTTTGTCTAGAACAGATTTTAAAATGTTTTTCGAGATCAATATGTAGATCAAAAATAGTAAATCTATAATAAAAAATTAAATTCGAAACTTTTGAAAAGTTCGAGCTATTTGTAATTCTCATTGATCTGTTAAGATATGGAAAAGTTTTAAATATACAATTTTTTTCATTGAATTTAAATAAAAACCTCAAGTTTCGTTATTTCTTTCTTTGAGTCGTATAATTTTTATAACTGTATAAAAAAATCAGTAATAAAATTATTTGTGGAATTTATCGAATGAGAAAGGTTTAAAAAGATTTATTCATCCACCTCTATCCATCCATCTATCATTATTTTCCGTTTATTTACATGCCAAAACTTGGATGTAAATATATAAAAGTAACTTAAATTAATATAATAATAATTAGTATTATAATAATATATATATATATTCACATAAAAATCTTTAAAATACAATATAGTTTTCAATACTAAATCTTACTGCGAACATATAAAATAGATCTGACATTTAATATATGTAGAATTATTAAATATAAATTACACAAAAATTAACATCTTCGAAAAAATATTTATAATTAATTATTTACTACTATGAATCAGAAAAAGTGACAACATCATATGATAAATATGTATCACAACGTTTCACGTTAAATTTTAAACTAATATTCCAAGGGAATTTTAAATTATTTTCAAGACAATCATTATGTATTCAGATGTTAATATTTAAAGATTATTGTAAATTTTAGTAACCAGAAATTGATTGTGAGCCACCGACTAAAATGTAAGAATACTGTTTCGTTTTGATATAAATCAATATTAGTTTATGTTTGTTATTTGCTTTTCTCGAAAAATTATTTCGTGTATAAAATATCATATTTTTTCAAAGAACAAATTAAATAATTTTTAGAAAAATAATTAATAATCTTATCCAATTTAATCTTTTTTTATATGAGATGTATGAAAATAAAAGAGAAAAATATTTCGTTTATACATTGCATATAATATAAATTTTAATAATTCCTACAATATTTTAATTTAATCTCTCTAAAATTTATATTAAGAAAAATTAAAACATTCGCTAATTTATTTTTTATTTGTAAAAATTGTACATAAAAATAGAGAAGAAAAATATTTTCTTCTAGATAAAATTAACATCCTAGTTTGACAATCTATACGTATCAACAAAATATCTGAATGGTGTTTTTATATCATTCCTTACATAAAACTATTCTTTTTGAATTTTGTAAACATTTATAATGCAACTTGATAATGTTTTTTAACAGATTAAATGTTTAAATAAAAATTTACATAAATAAAACAGTAAACAACGAAAAAAATTTTTTTGGCATTTTTGAGTCTAAATTTATTCATTATGATATACAAAGACAGTTTATAACAAATTAAATTCGGATTTTTTCCCATTAAGATGTACAACATACCATGTTTACAGGTAATTCTGTTAATTAGATAATTGTCAAAATAGAATATTGTAATCTACTAACTGACGTTCCTATACCTGAAAATATTCAAATGAAATTGATTTATACATAATTTGTATAGAAACAATAATCTAAGAATATTAATCTTTAACCTCAGTAAACTATAGAAATAATGGAAGTAAGCCAAATGTTCTTTCTTACTTTAACATCGCATCGACTATAAACTCAATACTATAGAACAAAATAAAAATTGAACCCCATATGATCCACGAAAGGATTGGATATTAAAAGAGTAACATAAGAACATGCTCACATTGATGATGAATAATATCCTATGTCATAATCCTAAATATTTCTTTTAGATTTTAAATGAAAAATGTTACATATATTCTATACATACAAATTACATAACCTGTTTCCATATTATATAGAATCAGTGATGCATAGGCTACTGCATTTGACATAATCGAACGGGAAAACATCTCAAATTCTTCATTACTGCTCTTCTCTTCATTTGATTCATGTTTTTTTAAATATATTTCCAGTATTGAAAGATTAGAAACTTGTAATTATCAATGATCAAGCAAGAAATGCGTACTTTTTGAGGTAAATTAGTGAAACTGCATTTAACTAACGTCAGATAAGAGAATTTCATAAAATTGAAATGCTTGTATTTCGATTATACCGAAGCAATATTTCTAAAAAAAACTTTCTGTTTTATTTCTGAGAATATCTTTCTGAGAAATAAAACAGAAATTACCTATATATTTAAAATGTATTTAGATGATTATTTTTACATATAAATTGAAATAACTGAGAAGAAAAACAATAAATTAATTTAATGATTTAATTTAGTCAATGATGATAAAACTGTACAAATGCATTTAAGCCGCGAAGTACACCTCCTTCACACTACGTACAATGATCCAGACGTTTTATATAATCTATGATGTGGAATTAATGATTTTTAAGAATAAAAGTTTACATATAATGTGAATTTTGTCAAAAATGAATACTATATTTATTTATATTTTATCAATAAATACTACATATGTTACCGTATGTGCTAAGGCAAAAAGACCTCTAGAAAGTGATATTATGCATTTTTTATTAGCGAATAAAAATATTTTTATATGATATTTTGAACTGGAATCACTTTAGTGAAGGAGAAATCGAGAAAAAAATTATTAGCGATAGTCCTTTTTCCATTTGTTCGGTCACGTTTAAATTGAAATCATATTTTTGAAGCAAGTACTTTTTCTTTGTTGTAGTTTTTCTTTCTTGTTTACCTTCCTTTATAAAAATTTTTAATCTTTGTTGTTGTTGTTGTTATTCAATTTGAAGGAACCGCATATAATGCATTTAATACGTCAAAGTTATTTTATCCAATTTTTTCAATACTATATTATTAAATCAATTATATAATCAATTGCATTATAATTAAAATAAATTTATGCATTCTATTTATTCTAAAAAATAAACATCATAGGCATACATTAATTATTTTTGAAAAACGCTCCTCTAATTTTGAGTCTTTATAAAAGTATTGAAATAACATATCTCCCTGTATATTGTATCTAGCAACCATTAATCCCAAAATTTAATTTTTTTATGTTTACAGTTACAGTATTATTATTCGGATATTTCTGTTGCTTTCTAATTTAGCAATTTAAATATTTAAAATTATTTTATTCATCATTAAGAAGAGACAAATTATGCAACTTTTAATAGAGCTCATAGTACGGATAGCGAAAAATATACATTTAACCCATATTAGAACTAAGCTGCAAAGAATCTAACTAAAATTACTAAATAACTAGCTTATAACACCCTGAATAACTTTTATTAAAAGCTTTTCGGATCATCATCAGTAACTAACGAATAAACAAACAGAATACAAAATAGAACGTTACAAATTTTTGAAATAAAATAACAATAAAAATATAATAGATAAACAAATTGTAAAAACAAGTTAAATTGAAGATATGAATATCTGTAAAACGTTAGAAATAAAGCGTAATGTTTAGCTAAAATAGTTTTCTATCTATTAATTAAATTGTTTTATTGATATGTTTCTTTGGTCAAACTGATTAAAGTTTCCCAAGCTGTCGGTAATGACTTAGTGTCTCTAATATTAATTACATCTTTCTTTAAATTATGTTGGTAAATGTTCCATTTTTCTAAAATATAATCTTTCTTATCTATTTGGTCGATAATTTTGCATCTTTCCATAGAATAGTAAGGTTGTCTTCTAGCGCTGCTTTGCTGAGGACAGTGGAAGTATTTCCTAGTCGGACATCCCGTTTATGTTCTTCTATCCTATCTGTTAATTGTCTACCTGTAGTTCCTATATATGATGAGGTAGTATTCGTATCGTTGTTTCTGAAAGGAATTTTATAAATGCCCCTTTTTAATG
>WUQG02410906.1:0-16246 GCA_011317285.2 Androctonus mauritanicus
CGATCCGTTTTTGCGTATTGTAGGAAAGCCCAACCGTTTCCGCTAATGTTCGGATCTTTCTGCAACCGACTGTACCTGATGATGGTGGAGAAAAACGCTGAAAACGTTTGTACATAATAAATGTTGCTATGTATTATTCCTACTGCTGATGAGTGCTTGTATTTATAAGAAGAATTATAAGAAGAATAATAATAGTATAATATATTTCTGAAATGTTATCTTGCACCCCTAATTGGGAAATCCCTGCTCTACTGTAACAGCAAAAAGTGAAGATTTCCATAATTTTAAGCAGTTTTTAAATATTTTAATGTAATTTATAAGTAATCATGTTTTATTCAGAATATAATAAATCTTAAATAATAAAGAAATTAATATTTGTTAAATGCAGATTAAGTTTTATAAATTTGTGTTGCTGTCTTTGTTTGTTATTTTAAACTAAAACGATGGCAGTGCCACATGTAAGGATAAACCAATCCAAAAATTGTATTTATCGATTTTCCAATACAGTTTTTGGATTGTATTTCTTCCTGCTTCTGATTCCTGCTCCCAATGATAGTGCAATTGTATTTATCAATTGTCCATTATAGTTTTTGAATTGTATTTCTTCCTGATTTTGAACAACTGGTATGCTATATGATGCTGAGAATCATTGTATTAACATTATACAAAAGTTCCTTGAGTTAGAAACATTCTTTAGAGATGTCATTTTATGAAAAATTTTGAAATTTTAGAAAATTTCAAAACTTAAAAAATTTTAAATATTATAGTAGCAGAATGTTGCTATAATAAATATAACGTAAAAATACATAATTATTTAACATACTACAGCAGTATTTCAAGATGGGGAAATTTTTGTAAAAAAAATCTTGCTTTTTATTAATAAAAATATTTTATTCAAATCTCTGAAATTAGTAGTAATTTATAATTGGTCTATTGATCTTATATATTACATAATACAGTATATGTAGTGATTTTAGTATTTCTGAGAGTAGTGTAAGAATTTGAGTTATGAATATAACTTATGAAGATATTATGCTTATAACTGTAGGAACATTTATATACATAATTTAATAAATTTAAATATAAATATTTCTAAAATCTTATTATAAACAAAACTTGTTACAAAAATTCTCATCTCAAAAAAAATTATTTTAAAATTAAAACATCAATGATGATAAATTAAATACATTAATAAGTTTCACTTTCAAAAAGTTTATTTAAGAAATTAATTTAATTTATGCCAAATATATAAAATATTTTGAAAAAATTTACTTGCTATATCCAGTCATCTAGAAAATATATTTTTCTTCCAAATTTTATGAATTATAAAAATGAATATTGCATTTAATGGAGGGGAAAAAGTTAATGTAAATCTGTTTTTTTTTATAAGCTTTAGATAAATTTTCCATAATACAGTATGAGATATGGCATTTGTGAGACATTGTATACTGATTCAAGTTAATTACTGCACTTATAAAAATTGTTGTTTTTTTCCCAGGTGTAGGAAACCATTGTTATTTTGTTGCATATTTATTTTTTCTACTTATAATGATATGCTGGTGTCTCTATGGTTGTGTTGTATGTAAGTATTATAATTTAACAATAAGCATTTTCTTTCTTAAATCATGCTTCAGATTATGAAGAAAGTCTTATTAGAGAAATTCTTATTTAAAATAGAAATTACATTATGAAAACTGTTTCTATAATAATTAAGGAAAATAAATTTCAAATAAATATTATGAGATAAAATTTATATATATATATAATACTGCATGCTTTACATTAATATAGATTTAATTTAAATCCAAAATACAGGTTTCTCTTGTTTTACAAATGCTTGTTTTATAAATTTTCATATTAACAAGCTGTATTGATTTAGATTTATATCCATATTATGTTTTTCAAAAATAATTTTCTTTTACAAAAAAGTTATTGTCAGTTGATTAATTTATTGTAATTTATTCAAATCAATGATTCTTTCTTGTTATATATAACTTATAATCTTTAAAATTCATATTTTAATAAATTTTTACTTCTGTGTAAAGTCCAAGTTATTACATAGAAAAGTCTGTTATTCAGATATTCTGTTATCAGTTTAATGATATGTATAATTAATTGTTTTTTTATTGCTTTTCTCTTTATTGATTGAAAGTGATATTTTCTTATCAGATTTACTCCTAAATTCCATTGACTTTATAATAAGACAAAATTATATTAACTGTCATATGATAAAGGAAATATATCTATCATCTAATTATTAAGCTTTCAAAAATTTGTCAATGCAGAATATCAAATGGCTAGGAACAGACTAGACATATAAATAGTAATTGTAAGTTGTTACATTAAAGTATGCATTAAAGTAAATGAAGTATTACTGCATTTACTTCAATGTTTTTGGAATATCTTAATGTTGATTTAAAAAAAAATTCAGTAACTTTCTGAAATCTAGGAACATATTGAAAATTTTTAATTTGCATTAATAGGGATTGAGTTTTGTTATACAAATTTTTATCTGGATGATAGTTTTCATGAAATGCATAGTTTTTGTAAAATAAGGGATACCTGCAAATTTTTATCAAAATAGTTGAAAGTATACTTTATTTTAAAATTTATACAAAACAGTTTGGTTATATCATATTTCCTGGAAGACCACAACCTTCTTGAATTTTCTATGGTTGTCTTTGTCTGTTAATGGTTGGGTGTCATGGATAGCCTCAAATGCAGCACTTCATGGCATGTGGGTGGGTTGTCTACTAATATGTCAAATTTATCAGGTGAATTCTTTTTTTAATTATATAATCTAGTTTGTTTTTGATATAATTCCTTACTGATGATATTGATTTTATTCTAGATTGTGTGGTTGGCTATGACAACTAATGAACGGATGAATTGTGCAAGATATTCACATTTTAAAAGGAATAAACAAGGCATCATCATTAGTCCTTTTCAGTAAGTTTGAATTTTTCTTTTTGAATTATTTAAAATATTTCTAATTTATGATCTTTTGCAGTCATGGTGTATGTAGAAACACAGTGGACTTTTTTGAATTGCGATGTTTTGGACTGTTAAAACCTAATATTCAAAACTGGAAGCATTTTTATAATTTAGATGACTCAGAAGAGAATGAATTATTATTGCCACGCAGTCAGCATTATGTGTGAAGAGAATCTGTTTTTTTATTGTTTCTTTAGTGAACTATATAACTTCATGGTAGAAAGATCAACCTATTGTATGGATGGACAATATTAAGTATTATATTTATTTATTCTCACTCTGGGCTTTGTAATAAGTGACAAATGTATATCACTGATAACAGAAATGTTATATTTTGTTCTTGAAGGATTTTTCAGCTTGGACACATTTGAGCATTGCCCGATTGTGCTGGGACCAAAGTATTTCTTTGATAACTAATTTTATTTTTTTCATTTGCTCCTTTATACATTTTATTTTTGCTTTCAGAGATATTCCTGCCAATGCAAATTTTAAAATTCTAGTAGATAATTAGAAATCCTTGAAATTTAGTGTATCATCTCTGAATATAATATATAAGATTGCATTCCAATTTTATTTTATGGCAGGAAGTCCAATGGTGCCTTTGCAATCTGGCTAAAATGCCAATTAATAGTTTTGAAGTTTGGGAGGGTTGGGTATCTATTTAACTACTTAAGCTATCCAAATCACTATCAGTTAGAAATTTTAATATTGTATGAGTCCATAAAATTTGTTTATTTATTGCATAGAGATCAAAAATATTATGTTAATGATTTAAAATAGGAGAAATTGCCAAATAAGCAAACAACCCAAATTATTTTTTTGAGATTTAATTTTCGTTTTTATTAGATTAACATTTAAGTGATTCCTTATTTATTTTAAATACAATTTATTGTACAAATTACATAATATATTATCATATTTATATGGTAATATTTTCCAGCACAAGCACTCAGACTAGTCAAAGCAGTTGTGTGCATAAATGTTTCAAAAGCGGCAGTGTTGTTGACTTCCATATCTTCCTAAAATTTCTATCTTATAATGCCAAAGTCTTATTCATAATTAGTATTGTGATGCTAAAATCCTAATATTGTATGAATTTTTTTTAAATCCAGAAATTTCCATCATGTTGTCATTTTCTTACTATGAGTTTTATTTCGAAAACATTAAATTTCTGTATAAGATGCATACACATCAAGCATTTTTTATATTGGACGAATGCTGTGTGTAGTTGTTAAAAGTATGTGTTGTTTATAATTTTATTAAGTTTCCTGTTGTAATGTTGTTTGAATGTAAATGTGAACATTTATGCTTGCTTCCTTTTATAGAGAGCAGTTTGTTGAGATTTTTTCTCCCTATTAATCATTGTATTTTTGTCCATCATTTAATTAAAAATTTGTACCTTGACAAATTAAATTTTTTTTAAATGTCAGTTTTATTGTTGATCTTTTATATCTAAGTACACTAATATTTAAAAAAGTATTTAATAATATAATTTAAAATTTTTGATCCCAAGATGGCTACCAACTTTGGCTATATTGCTCTTCATTGCTTTTAAAATATGTAATAATTTCTATATTTATGAGTTTGTAATTATTCATTCAAAAATATATTTTAAATCAAAAACTAATAACAAGTATTTTTCAATATGTAATTTAATTTTGAAAAAAATGCAGGCTCACTTGCACTTACTTTGCATTGGTGGCCTGAAAATGGTGCAACTACTATGAACATAACAAATTTTATAATTAAGAAGACTAACCAATTCATTTACAACTATTTTAGAAAAGACTGTGTCAATTACTGCTGGGCCATGTTTAGCCAGGAAAGCATTGATTTTTATCATAATAGAGACAAAAATACATTATGATAGTGACATTATAATTTTGGAAAACATATTATAGTTATGAGTGTCTGACAGAAAATAAAACTGAGTCCTAAAACTGCTTCTAGAGCTTAGGGATATCTGGTTTCTCTGCCTCACTGTAGTTACACCATTAACACTGTTTTGTTAATAGTGTGTATAATAATGCATTTTTTATAACTAAATAAAAACTATATTTTAAGATTCAAAAGTTAAGATAATCTTAGAAGCCAATGTGAAATTCTGATTGAATATTTAATTTATATGATTGAATTGATTTTGTGAATTGAATTTAGAATAATTTCATCTGTAATAGTTGGATCCAGCAGCTATTATATTAAAATCAGTGAGCAAATATGAAATGATGATCTTTTATTAATTAACAATATGAATTATCTTAAAAATAAAATTTTATTGAGTATGACATAAGATAAATTAGCTCATATAAAATTTGGAAAGCTCATTGAATTTCATTTCTGGTTAGAAGTGATGCAGCTAAAATTGACATTTATGCAAGTTTTAGCTGACAATGCTTTAGCTGGTGGTGTGAGATATTATTTATTAGTGATAATTGAAATCTTGCTGACTTTAATTACAAAGTTTTAAGAAATGATATACAGAAATTTTATCATGACTGAGATGATTAGACACTTTGGTTTTCAGTGAGATATGGCCCTTTCTGACAAAGATGAAATGTGATGCCATATAGTCCAATTTTTTTCAATTGTTATTTTATTTAGAACTGTCAAATTTGTTATGCAAATCATAATTATAGTTTAAAATTAAAATTATTTCTCCACTTTATTAAACTGTTTTATCTATATTTAAGCTTTTATTTATTAAGTTGAAATGAACAATAATAGAAGTTTGTTTCATCAGGCTATAAGAGAATAAATAACTGAGTTACAAATTATCAAAGTAATATTAAACTAAAACAAAAAACAATCTTAATTTAAATTTTTATATTTAAATATTATCTGAATAGAATAACAATTTAACAATGCAAATCAAAATAATGTTAGATTGGTTTTTTTTGTTTTAATTTTTCTCCATGGTTCAAATAATAATAAAACAAATTTAATTAAAAGCAGTGTCTGCCCAAGTCTTTTACTATAAATTATTAATGCTGAACAAATAATAGGAAGCAATATATATAAAATATAAGTAATATATTGTATAATTGAACTATAACTGAATATTCATCAGAAAACATAATTTGGGTGCATACAAATATGCTAGTATATCCAGCTGAGTTATTTGTTGCTTATATAGGTACTAGTGAATTTTCTGCACATGTATGGTAATTTAGTCATTTGTTAAATTATTGAATTAAATTCATTTTTGTTCATATATTATTTTTGATTTAGATTATTTATTTTTTCTAGTCCTGCTGGATTTTGAATTTTTGTTCAGCTCCTGATAAATATAATAATAATCAACATGTAATAATTGTTTTCCATTCCATGTTAACACAGCATATTTTTAAATCAGGAATAGTGTAATTTGGAATATTAATCAGTTCTAATAGTCGTTTATATATTATTATTGATATATTTATCATTTGATTTGTTGTTCCTTAAAGATTACTTTTATAATAATTTCTAATGAAAATTAGAATTTTCGTTTTATTACATTTGCTGATATTTATTTTCTTTAGCATATAAAAATAAAATTCTTAAATCAGTTTTTAAAGGACAAGTAAATAAATAAATCCTTTTTTTCCTAGTGCTGACATCTCATGATCATTTTACTTCCACTCATATAGAAAAATGAACACTGCCATATGTGAAATTCTTGCATGAGTTGAACACTATGATTCAGTTTGAGAGAATTTCTGAAGCACCAATACTAATATGAAATTGTACAAAATTTTATTAAAATGGTTTAATAAATTTTTATTTGTGTGTTTTGAATTTTATTGTTTTGTTCTCATATATTTTTATGCAATACTTTGCATATTAAAATACTCAGCTGAGCACACTAGCATGTGTGTACCCAGTCTTAAAATATTCAATATAACTAATAAATAATTACCAATATTTTATAGAAAAGCACCTGAAAAAATAAGTACAAATATTTATTTCCAAATTACACTTCAGGTCTAGTGCTTGACAAAACTTAGACCTGAATTGCCATTTGGAGATTCTGGAGAGCCATAGAGGCCATTACTTAAAATCTCATTGTGATAAGATTAATCGTTATTGAACTTCTATTTCAACAAAGATGAAATTGGGTAATTCTATTAATTTGAAGTTATTTGTTTTTGATAAATAGTAATTTGTAAAAGAGAAGGTTAGAGCATAATTAAGAAAAAAATATTTATTGTTTGACAGAGCTATAGTAAGAGTAAACAATTTATTCTGATAAATCTTCAGTATTCAGTATATAATTATTGCGCTATTTGTTATTAAATCCTAGAAATACAATTTATTAGCAAATATATTTCTAGGATTGTGTTGTATTTTACATGGTCTAACCGAAAATTTACTATTGATTGTCTACTGTTCAAATAACTTGAGAGAAGCTCCACTCACAATACTTCTCTACTTTAAAATTTATGAAAATAGGTTATCAAGTAACATTTCAGAAATAAATGCTTACATATAATGTGTGCAAAAAAAAAAAAAAAAAATATTAGCGAGTTTTATTTGGATATCGAAGTTAATTTTTATTTGATTATTTTTGAAATGCCAATTATAACGAATAAAAAGTTTTAAATATTTAAAAATATTTTGTTAAAAATATCGCAACTATAATAGCATTATTTCGTGAAATAGTGGCTGATCAATAAATGCAATGCTGACTAGATCCCACTATCTTAAATCATATATAACTAATTTCTAAAAAATATTAAGTTTATAAAAAATCTCTTCCAATTGCCAGTCTTCCTAGTAATATGGAGAAAAAGCTCATTTAATTGGACTTTGTATTACAAATAAACTTAAATGCATTGGGATTTTTTAATATGAACAGTTACGAATCAAGAGTGCTATAGGCTCTCGGCGAAAGTAATAACTGGGTCACCCCTAAATAAAAAAAAGGAAAATCTGGAATAATACTATACAATAATAATAATGTTACATGAGTCCCCGGTGGCCGCAGAGTTCGTCCATGCGTTAAAACATCACTGAATATGAAGGTTAGTTTTATTTTTTCTTCCGTAATGAATACATTTCGATCTTTCCAATTACTTTAATTCGTTGATATATAATGACATTTTATTATGGCTATTCGCAGTCTATTTGTAGTACATAACATGTTCAAAATTTCTCAACCTTGTGAGAATGTGTCGATGTTATGTCTGCCGGATTGGCCGTATGGAAACCACGGTGGAAACGCTTCGGCTTTCCGCTCTGGAAGACTCCGGTTCCACCCCTTGAAAATGTTTATCACGCGATCGGGTCCGGCCCGTCGATCCTTGTCCTTCATAATCCGGCTGACCCTTCCGCAGGAGTGGCCAGCCTATAAAAGGGCTTGTTTCGCCCTGTCACACAATATTCTTAGAAAATGGAATGTGGTGTCATCTGTTGACAAAAAAAATGTCGATGTTACGTCAGTTGCACAAAATTCGTTGTGGAATTTACCGTATTATACTAAAACAACTATGGGTTTGAAATAATGTAATGCTATTTAGCTGAATATTTAATTTTTTTTTTTTTTTTACATACGCGGATAGTGAGTTACATCGGAATATTATAAATTAACCCCCAAACTAAAAATAATTACAATAATTGGAATCAAACTGAATAAAATCATTTATTACTACAACAATAATCTGCACCCAGCCTTCATTCGTACGAATTGGAATATGTTCAATTTATTTTTTACAGTATATTTTTTAAATACAAACTCAATTCAATTATATGCGAAAAATACGTATATTTTTATTTAGTTCATGTACAAAACCGATTGGCATTATACTAATAATTGATTTGTGTAGATTACTGCTATATTGAGTTTTATGAATTTACCATTTGAGATCTTATGATTATTCTGTTACTAAAAGCAGAAAATGTGAATGGGACGATATTTTATTAGTAATACTATACAATAATAATAATCGACAATAAACACGATTTTAAAAATGACATGAAGGTCAATATTTGCGCAGGTTGAACCCTCTAGTCTAGTACCCTCGGAACATGACACATTCCGGTCCACAGAATTTGCTTATTAAGAACTTTATACAGGTATCCCTTCTATAACATGGTAAATAGGTTCCTGGAAAACCGTATTATATGAGAGTTTCTGCAATTTTCAAATCGTGTTGGAGCACATGTTATAGGAGGGATATCTGTATAAATATACGCCTAGCTCCTGGCTGCTGTTATGAAGTTAGATATATTAAAACACAATAAAATTATATTACATGTTTATATTAACAATAGATATTTTGCTTAAAATTGTGAATTATAAGTATATACGAAAAATACGGTATTTTCTTCATATATTCTATAATTTTTTGAAACAAAATCTGTTTTATAAATATCAGTCATAATTTAAAATTGCATTTTATAATATCGTATGTAAAAAGTTCATTCAGCAGGAAATAAAATATAAATAAGAGGTCATGCTTCCGGTAAAGATTCCTCGTATGAATTATTTCTACTGTGTTTAAAATATTTAGAGATTTCTATATATTATTGACTTTTGTCTTATAGTTGAGTTGTTAATATATTTTTGTAAATATTAAAAATTCACATAATTTTTAATATATTTCGATAAAGAAAGTTTTATTTGTACGTATTTTTTCTAGATCGAGATCGTTAATATATATTTTTCATATAAGCGGCAGTATTTTAAATCAAGTAGCTACGACTGAATATAATAAAAGGTTCGCTTTTAAGATTTGTTTTTTTATGCTAAAATCAGTTTCTGATTTTATTAAGTTTTCTATTAGAAAAAAATATTTGAAAGAAAATTTGAGACTTAAGTGAATTCTGTATAGGATGTTAATTTTATTTTGAACTTTGACAAAAATTTTTATTTTAGACTATATATATATATATAGGAAGTCATTAACACATACCCAAGTACTGGTGAGTGAGCGTCTTAATGACAAATTTGCCAACTAAGCATTCAACTGAATAAAATTTGCCGATAAGTATTGATTTTCAATTGAATACACAAAAATTTATTATATGACGATGATGATCATTTCTTTTATAAAAAAAAAATAAAGATTTCTGAATCTTATTTTGCATTGAATAGTCAAAAAATAAATAAATAAATAAAAAGAAATATAAAAATAAACATTTTTAAATTTTTAATTAAATCATGAATTAAATGAAGAAATATTTCTAAGTTTTTTCTTCAATTTAACGTATTATATAAAAATATGTAAATGACAGAGAAATTTAATTATTTTACATTTTTTTTTTTTTGTCAACAGATGACGCCACACTCCATTCTGGCAGAATACTATGTGGCGGGGCGAGACAAGCCCTTCCACAGGCTGCCCACCCCTGCGGAGGAGTCAGCCGGATTGTGGAGGACGGGGATCAACGGGACGGGCCCGGACCCTATGATAAATATTTTCAAGGGGTGGGACCCGAGACTCGAACCCGGGTCCTCCAGAGTGGAAAGCCGAAGCGTTTCCACGCGGCCAATCCGGCCGAGCCCCGTGGATGTTTGCAAGTGCCCCAACGAGTTCTGTTTATAACCCAAATTTAATTAACTATCCTTTTTCTAGTAGAAGGAAGAGAAGACATAGGTGTTATTGTTCATCAGCAGAAGCGCCAAAGGAGCCATTATAAGAGGAAGGTACACGAACCCCAGAAAATGTTAAGGATGAGCGATTGCTGTAAGATATGGAGAGACGATATCGCTCTCTAGGAAGAAGTAATTGGAGTAGGAAGGAAGCTGAAATGTTTTGGAGTGTGATTGTTCCTTTGCTACAGCAACGTAATTTTGCATTTGATGCCATCCAGAATTGGTGGATTAGAGGCAATGCTGTGGGCCCCTTCACCCAGCATGTGCCTTGTGAAGGGGGATGGTGTAAAGGTTTAGGATTCTACCTGGTTGTGTGGCGACTGGTGACTGGAGGCGGTGTGGCAGGAGTACGCCGGGATGGTGCCATCTTGCGTCATTATTTGAATTTGACTTTTTTTGTCTTTAAATTTGGTGTTAAAGCAATAGTAGTATTATTCTTTATTATGTTAAAAATAATTCAATTAATTCAGCAAGTTTTAAGAAAAGTATCTTGTAATTTTAATGTTTTTTGTATTAACGTTGTTGATATGCAAATAAGTCTATGGTTAAAAGACGGGAGGAAAGGAGGTGGCGATGTCTCGCCTTTTTGTTTGTTGTGTCGTACGTCTTATACTGCTTACTTACTTCTTGTTGGTGACTTGTCAGGAACTACAAACGGCCGTTTTGGAGGGAAGTGTATTGTTTCAAGATTATGGATTAATGTTGTATGGAACTGAGGTTGTAATTTTTGAAAAGCTTTGTTTTAATATCTATTTGACTCAGGCGAGATTCAGTTCTTGTAAGTTATATTTTTGTTTAATTAATAAAGTTGATTACTTGGTGAATGGAGCAGGTTAGTGAATTAATACGACACTTGTGAGGGCTCATGAATTGAACATTCTGATAAAAATTAGTTTTGATAAAAAGCCTGTTAGGCTGGAATCCCGGGGGCGGACTCTAAGCGAAAACGTGGGCGAAGTCGCAGTTTTTGCAAAGCAATTAATGGAATTAATAAAAGTGGTTATACTTGCTTGATTTTAATTATTGCTATCAACCTTATTTTAATTTTTAATATAAATAAAAGTACTTACAGCAGTATAGGAAAAACATTAATACAAAAATGAACAATGTAGTATGCTTGATGATGGCATACTGTGTTTTTGGCATAGTATGCCATTATCAGATTCAGTTCTGTTTAGAACTTTCAAATTACAATAGAACATCAGAATACAATAGAAATAGTCAAGAGGAAAAAGTATGAAAATATACTAAACAAAAAAACATCAGAAAACTTACCACACCATGGCAGTACGTAACAGACAAGATGTATTAAAAGTTAGAAAAAATTAGACAGTGCTATTTTGATAACAAACCACAACATAACCTCACACAGAATATATAATCATGCATAAAAGTTAATAATTTTAAACTTATCTTACTACAGATAATTTAATTGTATAATTTACAATATATCACATATCAGAAAGATGTACAATAATTATGAAAGAATGTTAAACATCCAATTATATTTTATATTATTATAAAAAAGTTAATTAATAATGTTTTAAAATCATTATGTAAATTTTAATTCTGGATTGTATTTAATATTTACAACATTTATTTATGCTCTACAGGTACTCCTCACTTTAACAACTGAGTTCCATTCTCACGACTTGGTCATAAAATGAATTGATCGGTAAGTGAGTAACTTGTTCGTATATATTTAGAACAAATTACTCGCTTAAGTTCTCATGACTGTAAAGACATTTACATCTTAATTATGCACAAAATATTTTTCTTCATCAGATTTTTGGAACTATGAGTATGGAGAATTACATGCAATAATTATCGACAGGACAATAAAGTTGAGGCGTTTACATGCAATAAAGTCTTAAGTGATGCATATGAGCAAAAACCAAATTTTCAGTTAAAAAAAGTCATAAGCTTGGACGTAAGTTCTAGCAGTCATTAAGTGAGGAGTACCTGTATCGTAATTTGAAAGTTCTAAACAGAATCAAACCTGATGATGACATACTGTGCCAAAAATGTTTTTTCATCTCTGTATTAAAGTTTTGTCTATACTGCTGTAATTGCTTTTATTTATATTAAAAGTTAAAATAAGGTTAATAGCAGCAATTAAAGTAAAGCAAGTATGAATGAGCAGAGCCAGCTTGATCATAGTAGTGATTTAGGAACTATTGTAATTTAAGTCTAAAGTTATGCAGAGCTTCAGAAACCTTCATATTTGTGTTACAATGTAAACTAAATGGAGTATTTCCCACATCTATTCATAAAATAAAATTGCTGATAAATTCAAAAATGATTATAAGAAACACTAAAGTTGCAAAAACAAATGCAAAAAGAAGTATTAATGGAACTATAGTACTGCTCTAAACAGTATTAACTAAAACAAGTACTCAAAAAAGCTAGCACTCTTGAGCAGACTAAAGAAATCACACTGACAAAAGTCATTTTTCAGGAGTGCTTTCAGCTACTTTTAATGCCATCTTCAGCTTTCACAAATATAAAAAAGAATACAAATTCTAAATAGAAACGAATAAGCGTTCTAGAATACACAGAGTTAAAAATTGAAAGTTTGAATGCTACAAAACAATATATAGTCGTATATGGTGCTTAAAAATTGCTTAAATATCATTTAAAGGGTTATACAATTTAAATAGGCTTATATATTAATATGTAATTTAAGGAAACATAAAATAAATTAAACATAACATAAATTAAACATTAAACACTAGGAAGTAGAATTGTGCCATGCGGGTTCAGTCATGGGTACTGGAGTTGTTTAGGAGATACCCATGGTTTCTGAAATGAGGCTGTCTGCCTGTCATTGACTACAGAGATTCCTTGTCTACACTTGTGTATTTGTATTGTCTCAGCAATGGGTAGATCCTCCGGGTTCTCTAAGTGTTTTGTTGTTCTGGAGTCGTCCCATCTGATGTCCAGGTTCTGTTCGTATGTGCATTTGGCCTATACCGTGGTCCACTTAACATTCTTAATGTCTTGTTTGTGCTCCCTTATCCTATAGTCAAGTAAACTACTTATATTTGATTAATTCTGTTATTTTCATTATACCTTGCACTTACAGTAGTTATGTTCCAGACCATTACTATATAGTGAATAACAACATTTTTTTCATTTGCTAGTGCATATAAAAACTTAAAAGCATATTTACACTATCTTCATTAAATGCCAATAACACTAGGCCTAAAAAATCAGTTAGATGGCCATATGGTAAAGCATTTGCTTACCACCTTGGAGGAAGACTGGATTCAATTCTGGATTTCATATCTTCAGTTTTTCAGGATTGAAAAACATTGTATTAGCAAATTTCTGTAAAGTGCCTATATTTATATATTTATTTGAATAATGTAGAAGTATAAAATATTTATGTGAATTTGATATATTTATTTATTTATTTTTTTTTTTATATCAAAGTATGAGATTATTGCTTTGAAATATTCTTATATATTCACATAACTGAGAATAACTATTTACAATAATAAATAATAAGAAAGTTATAGTATAGCACTAATAATAATAATAATAACAAAAAAAATATTAATATTAAATTTAAAAATTTTTCCAGCATTAACTGTTCATTTTGAAAGCCAGTGCATTCCAACTCCAGTGGCATGGTTTGTTCATTATTTACCAGTCTGGCTTTTAAAGTTGGCTGTAGTGGGAACATTTGTAATTGAAATTGCTATCCCATTCCTATTTTTCATTCCCATACACTCTCTAAGAATGCTCAGTTTTCATTCTCAAGTAAGTATCTAATTTTATTTTGATTTATTAAATTTATTAATTAAAATAGTATGATTTAATAAATAATTCAAAGTCTTGTTTCTTGACAGCTTTTTAATCGGAATAGCTTATAGATTTAAAATGAGTTCATGATGCTAGAATATTGAATTAATAAGTGAATAAGCATGAAATATTTTTGAAAATGTTAAATTAACTATTGAACAATTAAAGTAAATAGTCAGTCATTTATGAAAGTTTTAATACAGTATACTGATAGTCTTCTACTTATGATGCCATTGACTTATGACAGTGATGAAATTGATAAATTCTGTGATTGGACAGTGCAATTCTAGTGTGTATGAGTCCATGTGCAATAGTCTAATATAACAAAATTAGCCTTTGTGTCTTGTTCCTATAGTTTTGTATTCATATTGTTTTTATTCATTGAATTTATTTTGGTAATGCTGAATATAAGAATAAGTATCGGTAGTAGGAAACCATAAATTTTGGACATTTCAGATTTCCAGTCACTTCAACTTCTAACGTTGGGGTTTGAACTGAACGGTCTTAAATCAAGCACTAGTTGTATGTATGTATGTATGTATGTATATATATATATATCTACTCAGAAATTTTGTGACATTGTAAAATTTTCATTAAAATAATAAGTAAAAATTAATATCATGATTGTGTTTAGTACTAGGACATATAAATATTTTCAATAGTCAAAATATAAATGTACAAATGTTTCTGGAATCTCCAATGTGCTACTGAAGTTAGGATCCCTAATATGTTACCTGCATATATTAAAGATCTGTCAATTTTTGTAAAAAAATAAAATTCTGTATGGAATCACACACAGGTAATTACTAACTTTGAGAAAATTCATTCTTAATGCACTTATAAAGCAAAAACTTGAGTGAAAATTTATATCTTATAAATTTAATGGTAAAAATAGAGATTATATTTTCATCAATGAAATTTTATCATCATAATGTTAAACTATTGTTTTATTAAGCTTTATTTATGCTTAATTAATGGTTTACTGATATCCTCTGTTTATGAATCCTTGGGTAACAAATTTTCAATTTAACAAAGTGCATAAATCTATACCATTTTTACTTTTTGTGAAAATAATTTTTGCTTTTGCAAAGAAACTGTTTCATCATTGATCAATTGTCAACTATAATTTGTTTAAATCAATGACTTTTTCTCCTCATTTTCTTCATTGCTTATATCAAATTTATTGTTTATACCACTGCTTTTTAAGAGAAAATTCACTTCTGTTTTATCTACTGTTAAACAACTTTGCTTCTCAACATAAGTCAGATAAGAAAAACTAAGCACCATTATAAAGAAACCATTAGTTCAGCACCATTATAATGGTGCTGAACTAAGCACCATTTATAAAGAAAATAATTGTAATTTTAGTTTTTGATATTTTAAAAATTAATGAAAATAGTCTTTGAATTATGATCATTATATAGTCATTTTCTTTCCTCTTCAACAGGTTGCCAACCATATAGTCAGTAAACTGTGATATAGTCAATGCAATTGGCATGCCCAATGGTCTTATATACCACCAACATCTGTTTTTGTATCTGCTTCATTTCATTTTGTTTTTATTAAGTACAACACTGTTTTGTATTAAAATGAATAATGCTATCAGGAAATTTTTAGATGTAAGAGAGTTCTAAGTTCATAGCTTCAATTATACTGCTTGTCTATACTGACATACAGGCACATAAATATTCAAACACTAATAGCAGTTGTAGGTATAAACAGTTTTAATAACTAACGTTTTTGGCAATACAAACAGTTGCCATCCTCAGGCTATAAACAACCATCACAAAAAAATGGTTAGGAATTCTAGAACGAACATAAATATTTTAACATAAAAGATTTCAACACAAATCGGTTTCCTTGGAAACCAGC
>WUQG02410917.1:0-20280 GCA_011317285.2 Androctonus mauritanicus
GGCGTCGCTGACAGTTATTACCCAATCGTTTGCAGTGACAAAGTCATCGTCTCACAATTCCCTTTGGGGCATCGTTAAGACGATAAGTGGTGCGCCCTTGGAAATTGTTGCTGGATATCAGAAAGCTCATACAATAGAAGTTTCTTTGCATCGGATACTGAAATCAAGCCGGCTTCTCTTTGTCAACAGGTATTGAGCCAAAGCCAACCATGTTCGATACGTTGGATATATAGAATTACTCAATCCACTTAGGAACGCTGGCGGATACGTTTATTAAAATTAAAACATTGAAGTGAATAAAAATAAATAGCAAAAACTTGGAAGAATTGGCCATTGCAGGTATTTCGAAGGGACGCTTTACCAGATAGAAAAACGTACATTTGGGAAAGCTTATGGATTTTGAATAGTGATTGTCTGGAAGTAAGAAAAGATTTATCGAAAGAAATCGGACATGTCAGAAAGCACACCTGCTTATCCTTAGGCACACAGGAATGCCTGAAGTCTTTGCCCTATACGTCAATACGGAAAGCTGCGCAATATGAAAGGTTACGAGCATTCTATTCGGAAAATATGACATGACAGGTATTCTTGAATATCCTATAAAAAATATATATTTCCTACCGTATTTAAGCTTTTCCTAGAATAAATTTTTGAATTTAACATATTTAATTCCCAAGTTATTTTAAAATTTATTTGTAGAATTTAAAATAAAATATATGAAAGAAAAGCGGTAACAGTTGGATTTTTCTACATTAGTCTAGTCCTAAATCTCTCAGATTAATCTTTGAAAAATAGAGGCATTGGATAGAATCAATCCTCCTTTCAGGGTGGGATTGAGCCTCGGAAAAGTTGCTGGAGCGTTGTAGCAGAAAGAGCGTGGGTCGAACTAACCTATGTTCTTTGATCTAACTTAAATCCTTTTAGAATGGCCTTTAGCCTTTGAAACGTACTGGAACGAAACGGTTCGCCGTTTACTAGAATAGAACTAAGTAAACGTTATTCATAGAAATACTAATGCTAAATGAACACCGAGTAACCTAAAGGCAAAAACTACATCTTTAAAAACCGCGTAAATGTTGTCTAGACTCTTAATACGTCAATACTGAATTAATCAAAATAAATGGTCAAAGCCAGATTATGCGAAAAAAGTGGAAAAAATTTCTAAAATGTAAGACGATTATAAAGAATTTTTCTTTTTTTCTTTAATACTCGCTTGAATTATTTTCAGAATTTATGTTACTTTATTCAATAAACCATTGTACTTCAAAACAATTTCCTCTTTAATGATTTCAATTATTGTACGGCAATAAATTTAATCATGTAATTATGTAGTAGATATTAACGAGTTCAGTAAAAAGAATGGAAGTTATAAATTCTCATCCACCATGCAACAATTTTCCAATAAATAACACAGGTGGAATTTTTATGCTATTGGTCTTTCGGGTTATTTTTTCGAAGCATTGTTTACCAAAAGAGAGATTTCCTTTATAACTTTATAGATCTACACGCATAATTAAAATTTTTCTCGGTATTTTACAAGTAAACATCTTTGGCTATCGCCAGTTTATTTGGAAAGATCTTAAAAACATTCTTATCTAGGAAAATATAGATAATGCTGTTTCTCAATTAGATAGATAAAAAAAAAAATATCTGGATGTTAAAAACAGTTTTCCTGATACAGTGCGTACTTTGCATAAATAGCTTAAACTATCATTGTTCTACTGCCTAATTATGTTTTAAGTACGATGGTTCAAAGAAATATATCCTAGTTAAAAATAATGCTTCCTTTTCTAACAACATGAGCTTCCTTTAGTTCTTAAAGATTGAGATTAAGATACTAAATGCTGTTGATAACAATCAGCTGGAAATTCTTAGTTTTACAAACAACAGAAAACCTTGTGGAGAAATATAAACGAAATTGTTCTCAGAAGAAAGGACAAGAGTGAAGAAGAGATAACAAGACAGTTCCAACTATTCACGCGGAAAAGAAGAAACCTTTACTACAGAAGGGTAAGGAGCAATTTGCAAGCGAGGCAGGCAGCTGAATCTCAGCCCTGATCTATGAGGCAAAGGGAATACTGTACACAACAGCTGGGCTTCACCCTTATCCTGTCAACTGCTTCCTTTTCACTTATCCTAAAATTTGTTTTCCTTTAACTATTTGTTCGAATTTTTAAATAAATCCGACTTTGTTCTAAGAAATAGAAAAAAGGCTACACTATTATTTGAACAAAGTATTTTTTATCGAAACTAGAAAACGGGTTTTTATTCTTTCCAACCGAGTGTTGGCATCTACAAAAGAAGAAGGAAACAGAAAAAAAGAGATTCGGTATCTACCTGGATTTAGCACAACTTTTTCTCGATTTATCTACGAAGGATCTTAAAATTACATTTAACATTTTCTCTCTTTATAGAGAAATTTTATTCATAGATTTATATTAAATTTGACATGTATATAAAATTAAAATCAGTTCAGTAACAAACTCTATTACATTTTAATGCAAACAGGAAATAAAATAGCTTCTGAATAACATTACTTTTATAACTAGACTTTTTTACCATAAAAGAAACGAATCAAATCAAGATTCTGCTTAGATTCGACCCATCAATATTTTAAAATAATAGAAGATCGGATGGAGACACCAGACGTTACCAGTCGCACAGACTTCAGTCCCTGGCAGTAGCTCCCTTAATGACCTATCGATCCAATCATCGTGCACTAGCATTAGGGAACACCCCTATAGCTTTTCGTGTGGGTTGAACTCACCCCAACACGCTCCACTATCTTTGTGTACAAACAAAGTGTACAATCGTGTAGAGAAGTTCGTTAAGTGCGAATTTTATGTTCGGTGTAAAGGATGTCAACAATTCAATTTAATTTAATGGCTATCATTAAAGTATATTATTACTCTGCCAACTTCTCCATAGGCCGAATCAAACTTTAAAGCTAAATCAGACTTATAAACAGATAAATATAAATTATTTAAGAGCCAAAAACATCATACCAAGTCTATATACATTAGAAAATTTTGATTAACTTAGATCATATACCTGTAGCGTGATACTAAGCCATTTGTCCGGAAACGCGACACGAATGATAATTTTTACAAATATTGAATATATATTTCCAGAAGTTTGACTAATCCTTCTCAGAAAACTTAAGAAGTCATTAATAATAAACCAGCAAAAAGTTTTATACACGAGAATTTTGAATCTAGATTCATCACGCGTCACTTGTCTCGGGTTTATTAAAATTATTATTCCGAATCACATTTTTTTTTTTTTTTTTTTGAAGAACGAGAGGTGCACTTTCAATAACAAACTTTTATCAAAATTAATATATCAATATAAACCGCAGTAAGGATAATTCGTGTAACGTTCTACCAGACCAGCAATTTTTCAACGTCAAAGCTTACAAAACGAAAATTAAGTAAAACGTTATATTAGATTGAAAAAATAAAAAATCAAATTTTAATATGAATATTTTAGTGGCGGTTGTTGCTATAATAGCATAACATTGCAGCGGCAGTCATAAAAATAATAAAAAAAAATCTTGCCAAGAAATAACTCGTAGCAGAAACCAGGAAAAAAAAGGTTTTATTTTTTTATATACACTAATTATTTATCTCGATACTTTACTTTATGATCTCGAACGAAAACATTCTAAGAAGATATTAACATCTGATTTATGTTTGGCATAATTTGCTCAAGAGTATGTTGTTCAGCATTAAACGATCGATGCAAACAAGGTTGTAAGTGTAAGACTCTATTATTGTCGACATCTGGAAGTAGATAACGTCATTTAAGTACCTGACAGAAGTTGACGCAAATCCTTCGGTACTACAATGTAAGCATAGATCATTAAATATACAATGTGCCACGTTTAAAGTGCCGAACCGAATAAACAATCCGAGTTAATAAGAAGACATTAGTCAAAATTACAGACTTGATAATATTCTAAAATTTCCACTTACGATTGAAATTATTTCATAAAACAACCCCCCTAATTTAGCTGTTAATTAATCTGTGATAAAAGCTTAATTAATTTAATGATTAAATTCTGTGCACTTTTATCTTTGCGCCGAGTTTATTCCGTCTACAATAACTTTACACCAAAAAGTTTGCAAAAGTTTCCACATTAAATGGAACATTTTCTGTCCTTTGATAATTAAAAATGTTTTCTAACTGGAAGCTAATTATTTTTTTCTTAATTTCCATTAAATATTAATGCTCGAGTAGACAACATTTAGCCAGAAAAGTATATTGAATGTTAAATTTTAATCAAAATTTCACACAGTTTACAAAAGAAAAATAACAATATAGTTATAGCTTTAGACTATCTCCATCTAGTGGCAACCAAACAAAATTTTTACCAATTTTAATGCTTTCTTCTTTCCCAATGTCGAAATAATAATGAATTAATAATCCTGTTAAATTTTTACGTACTTTAAAGCATTTTATAATATTTTGTTGGATTAAAAAAGTAAAGAAGTAATGAGGTTAAGAGTCGGTTGGCTTTCACACCTTAGTGGCAAACTTTTGTTCTGCAACAATTACAAGAAGTATTTTCTGAGAATTTATTTCTCCCTTTTCTAACCGAGAGTGTAATATCGAAGTTTCTTTTCGGTCCCTCCCCTACATATAAACAGAAGTTCTTCTCTTTGCCAATTAGGATTTTTCTAAGGTGGAGAGGGAATCCGGATTCGTAGTTGATTGCAATAGTACAATATCTCGCATTCTTTTCTTGGTCTTTTCATTCTCCAATATTGATGGAAAAAGTTACAGATTATCTCTTGAAGTTTATTTTTTCTACTGGAAAAAAAATAAGATTTGAAAAGAATAAAATCACTTCTAGTATACGTAATATTACGACTTTGTTAGAATTAAATCTTGTTTTTTTTTTATTTAACGAGTCTCTCGTTAAAATAATGAGATGTCGGAAAGTTCATGTTTCATACTAATGGATTATGGAATAAATATAATAATTATCATGTTGTTATAAATTATGTATAAATATTAAAAAAAACATTACAGACAAACTTTTCGAATGCAAATTGTTAAGAAAACTTTATAATTGAGAAAATTTATACCGAGATAAAAATAACCCCTGAAATGTAAGCTTTTTTGCAATATCTCTGAATTATACTGAAAAGATAGAAGCTTTGTTATATTTTTAAGTGCATTTTTTTAAATGAAAAACTCAATAAAAATCATTTAGGTTTGAAAATAAATGAAATATTAATAATTTAACAGCAATTATTTAAGTAGCGCTTTCTTTAAAACCAAGCTGTGTAAACACAGTTTATAAGAATGATAAAATTAGAAAATAAAGAATTCTTTCTTCTCTGCTCTATTTATACAATATCCGAATCTGCATCTTTACTCGATGCTATATTTATTCGTTCGTCTTTTCATTCATAGATAAAATGCGAGTTCTTTCACTAAACATAAAAAAAAGTTATTAATAAAAGATAATAATGAATGATAAACTTAAATGGTTGGGAGATTCGGTTCCATTTTAGTGTTATTTCTTAAGATCTCTTAAAAATGATTGATAGTGGACCGACAATTGAGACAAAGAAGGTTATCATTTTAAAAATTCCAACATTCGACCTTAACTCGAAACCCATTTATTTCTGTCAAATCAAAATTGAACTAATTCCTTTGCTCTGCAACCATCAAAGTTCTATTTATGTATAGAAACAGAAACAACAGGCATTAAGATTTATGAGGCAATCAGAAATAGGGAAAGAGATGAGATAGTTTCATTCAAAAATGCACTTTGCATGTAATCAGAAACGCGTTATCTTAGGTATTTCAAATGGGCGAGGAGTGCAGGCATAGAAAAAGAGGATGAAATCATACGATGCAAGACTATTCTAATTCTATACAGTCACGAAAATTGCGAGGAAAAACTGTCAGTACGACCACGCACAAGATAAAGAGGATCGAGTTCGATACACTAAGGTAACTATGTAATATCAGGTTAAGGAAAGAGAGGAGGTAGAAATGCTGATTGCTAAACGACCCATACTGACTAGCGTCAGGTGTGTTGCTCCTGTTGAAACTGTCATTAATACCACAACATTTCTGCCATTACAGATTGATTCACAAATGGTCTACTGGAATTGGTAATAGAAGTGATTGCAATAGTTTAATTAGAGAATTAACAAAGATAATTTACCGAAACTGATTTATTTTTATTAAATATGCTTGTTAAAAGCAGCTACAAACATCGGCGATCCTTTCAATAAGGGGATTTTGCGGATGCTCGCACCCCTATCACGTGATATAGAGTCTGCTGCGTTGCGACCTTGCCGACTGCTTGACTCCAGCAGCAGTCGACTTGTATATTATATTGTATCCTCTTATCTATATACGAGAGAACGGTTTACATAAATTTAGTCTAGATCCCCCCGGGATACAAAAGGGGAAATGAGGGGAAGAGAAAGAGAAAATTTTTGCCGCCCTCCAGCCAACAGAAAGGACGTTTTTATTGCATGCCGGCGGCTCTCCACTTTCCGATGTCATTTAGGGAGAAGGTTTTTATTATTCCCTGGGTGAGCAAGACCAACAACCAGGGAGAGGGTGGCATAGAGGTGAAGGGTGGCCTATGACACATCCCAGTAGAGTCGGGGTGAGCACCATCTGCGTTCGTAAACGGAAACAGATGCACACGACGATTCGAGATGGAATGGGGAAGAAAAGTAGCCTCCGATGGGGGTTGTGGTAGGCTACAGACCCCATTTCATTAGAAGCTTACCACGGGTACCAGAATGGTTTTCTGGTACTAATATTTGGTGGGTTGGATGGTGATGAGAGATGTGTCATTAGGGACATCAGGGCTAATGAGAGGGAGATCCAGCTGAGTATTGAGCCAATCTAGAGAATGCCAGCAGGAGACATTGGGGTTGGTCATATGACCAAGAATGAACTTTGAACTCGTGTGGAGATGTCTAAGCTAGAGGGAATTGGAGTGCCAACAGACGAATAAGTCTCTCAAGAGACAAGAATTGCTCTTTACGTTACAGTTATCTCCATGTGTGAAATTACTGGACGGAATGGAGAATTGATTGATATCAGTACTAAAATGTCACATCTCGGAGAAAGTAATATCCCACAAAGGGCCAAGATGGACTTGATATAACAAAATTCCTGAACACTGATTCATCTTATTTTATGAAGATTAATCTTCAAACGAAAGTCTGTAATATATATATAAAAAGGATATTATCTCTTGCCAAAGTGAACTTGAATTATATAGAGTTCTATCGGTTTTCTAAATGTAGAATTTTGATAAAAATACATTTATCTTACTCCAGACTTCAAATTTACTATTCTTTTAAATTTTTAGGAATTTTTTCCTTTTTCTTTTCTGCAAAGCGCGATTGAGACAGGTAACAACAACTGTTTAAATGGCGTGAAGTTTCTCTGAATTTAAGAGTAAAAATATCAGTTAGTTATCTTAGATAACACCGGATTGACATAGACTCAGTTTGTAGCTTTTTGTAAGTTAAATAAACGAATAAGCTCGATCTGCTAATTATTCTTTAAATATTTTTTAATAGTAAATATCAACAAAATTTATCGGTTGTAAAATGTTTAAAAGTACCTTTTGTAATCTCAATAAGAGAATAAAATTATGATTAATTTATAAAAGAAATTTCGATCTAGCATTAAATTGATGCCTTCTTGCTGTCTGCTTAATGTTATAACGACTTTAAAGAAATTCCTCTTTAGGAAAAAAAAATCCTGTCTCTGTCAAAATAAACTTAGTTGCCATAGTACATCATTTACATTCCTTGTTGTCTTATCGTAGGATTTTCCGATATCGTCAACCTCCGAAGAATATTCTAAGAAAATTTTTTTATTTTTTATTTCTTTCCCATCTCGTTGATGGATGCCATATTAAATTGTTTAGGTGTCATTATTCAGATAGCCAGATCATTTTTATCAACTCTTTTTTATATTCGCTAAGAGATTATAGACTTTTTAAATACTATACGCCAAAGATCTATTGAATGAATATTTTTCTTCGATGTAGATTAGATGAGATGAGTAACTCGATAATTATCATAAGATATGAAAGCTGCCTTTTCATAACTTTCAATGGTTAAGATAATAAATGGATCTAGAGATACTTGTCTGTATTGAACGTTGCGCGGTTGTTTATTAAAGGAATCAAAAATTATCATAATCTTTGTTTATATTCATAAGCTCCGCCATAGAGTTTACACAAACACATTTAATAAACTGTATATTAATTTGATTGTTTGAAAAGGTTTTGTTGTTATAATGCTATAGATTAGAACAATGGCTTAAACTCTCGAGTATGGATTTTAAAGCAAATAGTTCTGAAAAGAACTAATCGCCTATTATCCAACGTTTCCTATTTTGGAATGATTAGAGATACGGGTTTAAGATATACGCCATTAAAATCGCCTTTAATTGCTTAACCTCTACGTCAAATATCAAAAATATCTACTAAGTACTTTCGTAGTTATTACAAGAAAACCTCAGAAGTTTGTACGTCCGCCATTTTTAAAGGCTGAAGATAGAGGGTAAATGTTGTATTTAATATTAGAATATCTGTACTGAATTTCACGAAAATTTACTAAATAGTTCAAAAGCTTTTATTAGGGGATATACATACAGACACACAATGATTTTATAAAATACCTCATCTTCCTTCAGGAAGTAAGTTAAAAGTGATCATTTTTGTAAACGATTTTTATATGAAAATATCACTAAAATAAATAAATGTTTTGAATTTGAGTAGATGTCATTGCCCTCGGTCTTAGGCAACCTCCAAAACGATTACTTAGCATATAAATGCACGAACCGCACGTCAAAAAGTCATCTAAAAACAAAGCTCATTTCGTTCTGTCACTCGTGTTCAGTAATGAAATTTCTCTGAATAATAATAATAACATAAAAAAAAAAGTCATTTTCGAGTGGCTGGAATGACAATAATGATGTTCCAATGAAACTCATAATAATGTATTAATTACGGTATGATGTCCATTATTTATTTTGGTTATCTCGACACATAAGCTGTCGGATATCAAAAAGTGCTGACGTCTGATGAACATTTCGGAATACGTTATACAGAGTGAAATGATAAAGTAACAGATGCTTCTTGCCTCCAGACTTGTCTCATTGTTTTGGCGACAGGGCCGTGGAAAAGAAAACTGATTAATCGAACAAAGAACACGACGGAAGAGGAAAAATTTAAGAACGGCGAGAATATTACTCTCATTTTAATATGGCCTAACAATTTATACATCAAATATTTTGAATAGAAATTTTTGTTAACAAACTGACGGTCTTTTTTTAAGAGTATTTTTTCTTTCTTTCTTTTTTGCATTTTGATACTTTAAACCGTTAGCAAAAACTCGGAGCAAAAATAAAAGACGAATTGCAAATATATTCTTCATTATAACAACAGGCTATTAAATTTAATTATGGGAGTGGAGAAAATTTTAAAAGAAATAATGGTTATAATTTTTCATTCGGGAATAAATTGTCGCTAAACGTTAGCATTGAATTGCAAATACTGTTCCGGTGTTTCTTTACCACGGTGTGCCTTATACAAATTAAAGAGTTCATCAAGTTCACCTACAAGGTGAAGTGGACTTATATTCTGACAAAATGATTGATGTTATTCAGTTCAAAGGAGACGAAACCGTTCTCCTTATAGAAAGTTGGACAAAAGCACTCGGCTGTTAAACAAAACTAGTCATAAAGTCTTTGATTCTCGAAACTTTTCTCTGAACAACTGCTGAATTACTTTCGACCTCATTTAACTGATGGCATTCGATTTTTAAACTGTATCAACACATTTATTATAATCAAAAATTGATTATCTAATTATAATAAGAGGTAGGATTTATTATTTATTTCTAGGCTGGCCTTATCAACTATTAATTATTGAGATAATAAAAGAGCCGGGCTTTAAACAAAAACTTCGACCGATTTTAAAGTATTTAATTCTGAAAGGAAAGGTATAAATGGATTGTTCGAGTAATAAAATTTCAATCTCATCTACATTCTGTAAAAGTTAACCGACCTTAACATCTTACATTTTTATTATCTTTCATTAACATGTATGTCTACACCATCGTTCGTTTTATTTATAGTGGAAAGAAAAACAACTCATTAAATCGAGCACCTAACCCGTCCAAAAGCAGCCGTTTAAAATATATTTTTATATTTTTTGCCACCCATGCCAGAGTATATAAATAAAACCACATTATTTCTCTTCTTTTTACAGAATTCTAACATAACTTATACGCCATAATTTTTTATATTTTAAATAAATTCTTCTCGAAACTCTTCCATATTCATTATAAGAAAATAAAAATTTCGAACGGTTTGTGATTATTTTTTTTTACTTATATAATCTCTGAAACATCTTTAAAAATAGGAAACAATTTGTTTCACTCAAAATAACTATTTTTCTTGGTGCAAACAACATTGACAAGAAGCAATGCATAATAATGAATGGCTGGGATGTGTGTGTATGTATATATATATATATATTCATCCCTCTTCTGGAATGAAATATATTTTGTGTAGATCTATGAAATCAGCAACTCATGATTGCAGTACAAGCGACTCTTACCTCTGGCGGTACAAAAAAAAGCAATAAATTTCTGAAACGAGAATTGCTTCTCTCGCCTTTCCTTCTTGCCAATTTTATTTTGCATTTTTGCCATTTTTTATTTTAATGGAGAATTCTGTTATGCACTACATTTGAATTTGACCGATCAGAAGTATTTTGTAAACATAAGAAGTAATCGTTTGTAAGATAAACAATTTAAACTTTTATATTTCTTTCACCAGTTTATATATATTGCATAATAATCTACCAAACAAAAACTTTCTCCAACGCTTTTTACCCACCATTTATCCATTAACAACACTTTTTTTTACATAGTATAAAATAAGCACAACAGAAAGTAAGTTACAGTTTATGGAAGCAAATCCGAAAACTTCGATGTTTTATTGACGAGAAATAATGTTTCTGACACTTCCAAATAAGTTAAATCGCTCATAAAGTTTCGACTGTTTACAAATTTATCATTCTCGCCAAGAAGGACTACAACTACTCATTAAAAAGTACATAGAGTCTTTTTAAAAACCGAAAGAAAAATGATAGTGTTCTTATCAATGAAAGAAGTACGCATAATTTTTTTTTGCTACTCCAAGTCTTTTGTATTCTGCATTCGGGGGTAGTGCAGATAGAGAGTGTTAGTATGCGAAGCTTAACATGCGAGAAAGCTTGAATCAGATTGATACGTCTGTTATGTTGGACTAACACTTCCTGAACTATGCATCCCAGTAGTAGCTTCATTAAATTTAGCTGTCAAACATCCAGGGAGTGACTAGCATGAAGAAGTGGTTGCGGGAGTTACTCCCAAGTCAATTTTCAACTTATGTTAATTTCCATGAATTGCCTACAAGTATTCTTCCCTTGTATACGAAAATAAAATTATTCCATTTATATATTATCACCAGTCAGATAAATAAAACGAACTTACTGATGACACGGCGTATTTCTATCATAAACGTTTATTCGTATGTGTAAATTTTACCATGATTGGAAGACACGAGTAAGAAAATAACTCCGCATTTGGTGATGTACGCGGGTAAAAAAAGAGGTGAAAGGTCATAGGTCGAACGAAGGTTTATTTATAACGTCGGCGGGCCAATGGTGGCAATAAATTCTTTCTTAACTCGACAGTAGTTTGATGTCGGAGAAGGAAATGTCTTTTTAAATTTATTTGCCGTAAAAACTTTGTTTATAAATGTCAAGGATTATCGACTATCAGGTTGTTGGAAGAATTGTAATTTATGATCAGTTGACCTATAAGATGTTATTCGGAAAGGGAAAATCGGTCATGACATTGGCATTATTTTTGGTATTTGTCATGAGTAGAAACGCCTGCTTTTTTCAATTTCCTGTGCACTTCAATCTACCTCCATGATTTATATAGACTAAGAATTTAATAAAGTATCTGCAGCCGATCTGTATGGGAGCGCGGTTTAAGTCTTTAAAGAACGAAAAATTGTAAATCCTCGATAATATTTCTTGATTCTAATCATTTTTGAATAAAAACCTGCTACAAACTAAAAAAACTTAAGAGTTTTTAGAAATTAAATTTGTTTTCCATCTACTTTTTAAGTTCGGATATCAACGACATTTATCGTCTTCGGCCAGTTTTCTCCATCTGACTGTCAACTTAATGTTTCAGATGTTGAAAACTTCGAATTCAATTGGCGTTTATGGATGTCGTCCACGGAAAAGAAACGCTATCCTTCCATTTAATTCAGACTAAAAGCAAAAAAAATTGTCATGACTTTGAGAAATGATGTTTCCAAACGCTTTTCTTACAGATCAACTCGAGTGCGATGAATTGCAACTGAAAGATTTCATATGGATTACAGTTTCTGAGCAAAATGGAGAAAAACACTTTTGATAAGCTTAAATCTTCTACCAGTAATCAAATTTAAGAAAATAAAATAAAATAAAAATATAATCTCTAGATTAAAACGAGACCAGTACAGGCGCAGTTACTACTACTAACGGCACTTCCACACTTTTAATAAAGCATCCCGAACTCGAGTATAAAGTAAATTGATGCATATTGATCAACTCTAATGCGAAGGATGAAAGTCTTGCATTTATGCTTATGAGTAAACTAGACTATCGAAGACCGAGAATTCGATTTTAACCATTAGTAAATGCATCTCTCCTACAATATACATGTATATTCGTCATCGATACTAGACTGTGAAAGATAATAGTTTCGCAGATAAAACCATAATTTAGCCACATATTTACTAATACTACATTTATGCTGTTTGCTAGAAGATATATACGAAATTACTACGTTCCCCACGTGACGAAATTATTAAATTTACAGAAAAAAAAAACAACGAAGCTGTTAGATGTTTAATAACTACTAAAGATATTGTTTTGTCATTTCTCATCAAACCGTAAATCCGGTAAGGTTAGTAAACAGAGTAAATCCCCATTGACTGCACCACCATGTCCATTAATGGGTGTATTTGATGGGGTTGTGCTGTAATCACGATCCTGTCGCAAACAACCTGCCTTGTCCTGTCATCAATGTCACAATGACACGTCGCCACTTTGCTGAAGTCAATTAACATAGCTGACGTATTGCACGCGTCACTTTTGATTTTCATCGAGTGAAAACATCCAAAATATTTAATCTTCGACCAACCGTAAAGAAAGAAAAATAGAATAAGCAAACATGTGTAGTATACTTAGCCAAAATCGGAAGAGAAGCAACACAAAAAATAAAATAAAAAAAATGGAAATTGGTCCAACCGACGAAAAAAATACTACGTCAAATACAATTATAAGCTTAGTTTCAAATCTACATTGCCATACATAATTTGAAGATCTCTATCGGCATAATAAAAAAATTTTTTTAACTGGTGCCACGGATCAAAAGTTATTAAAAAAGACAAGATGCTTCTGCAGGCATGTATGTCCTTCGGGAAATCATTCTACAAAGTGTGATATACTAGTTTTACTTTCCTTATTATATAATAACGCTATTACTTCTTTTCCTTGTCGGAAATAAGTTGTTAAACCGTTTCAAAATAGATAAACTACAAATTAGAATTCGACCGGACGTTAGCTGATGTATGTCGCTTAGTTATTTATTGAGGTAGTGGCATTGGTACACTCGGTATTAATCTGTTTGCCAACTTATTTTCCAAGAATTAGAAACCATCAAGATGGATTCATTCAAATAACAGTATCAGTTAAGACGTGTGTGTAAAGAATGATGCTGGCCTCAAGCTACTTCTCGAATTAGTTCGAATCACGTTTCGACTCCACCTTAACGTGTCACATTTAACGCTATCGTTTGTCTCTACAATGAAAATTTGATAACTATGATCGAGTAGAAACACGGATGTTCGTTACGTCCCCAGACTGTTAAAATGCGAATTTTAAAATTCCACTTACTCCAAATTGCTTTAGTATCAATAACAACATGCAAATGAAAATGATAAAAATGTGTGCCACGCCGATTTTTACCTATCGATTGATATATTTCAGTAATTTCCTTTAAAACCAAGTCGAAAAAAAAGAAGTACGAATAAAGTTTATATAAAGTTAAGATAAATGCAATGTTGTTATATTTATTGGCACGGAATGAAGAAAAGATTAAATGATTGATGTTTGGGTCTTCCGAAACTCTAAATATCAAATTGATTGAAGTGATCAGATAAAACAATTTTTTGCCCGGTACGGGATCGAATGTCACATATTGATAGAATTCTGAATGCTTCAACATATAACCATGATGGATGATATATCAGTCGAATAATTTTTTCTTTCGACAGTTTTTTACTCTTTCATCCCATTTTCAATCGGTAGCCAGAAGAAGAAAATCGAAAGTGAAAAATTGTTAAGATTGAAGAATCTTAAAAATAAAAACACATCTTTTATTTTATTTTTTTCTCTGGGACGATATCCCTAAAGACTAGAACTATTTGGTTCCAACCAATGGAAAGTGTTCTTACTTGTGCCATCGGAGGGAGATAAATGATTCCTGCCACGTCACAGGTCGCTTTCGGCAAACTCCAGGCTGTATCTATCTGTTACCCGTGGTGAGCCATTAATCTTGACTGAGACCTGTTGATCCGCTTCAAAGACCCGTTGCACCTGTCGCAGGTGTAGCCAGATGCGGCTATAAAAAGTCACTACTCCGATTCTACTTCTACCGGTTCTAGAGTATATTTTATAACTCAAAACTGCCACTTTAATTCTTTGGTAAAACAATAAAATAATAGCCAAGACGTTAATTAATTTTAATATATTCATAAGAATCGTACTACACCAAATGATACTTAAGAGAGAAAGAGAAAGCATCCCACCTATTACAACTACAAAAGCGAATAAAAGCCGTATAATTATTAATATTATAATTAATTTAACCTGTAAGGCAGTGAATTTTATGCTGACATCTCCATTTACAAAGGCAGAGAAGTGTCACCATGTTATTCTATTCATCTACATCAACGCCTTCCTGGCCCAAGACAAACAACTAAACGAAACACTTTCATACTCTGCAGGGAATCTGTCGTCACTAATTAAACACAAGTGGAAGACAGATAATCCATTCTGAGTATCTCGTTTATCAAATGTGCAGTTGCGAAAACGAATTCTTCAGAAATTGCAAAAGTTAACAGTTATATTTAAATCATGACAGAACTGTGTGAGAGAGAGAGAGAGAGAAGTATTACAGTTTGGTAATTCGATAATATGCTAATATAACTAGCTAATCAGATTCTAAATCTAATTCCGACATGGTTCTTCCCTTAAAAATAATTTAACTTTCCTGCTTATGAATAAATAAGCTAGTAAGAATACAATATAGAAGATCATAAACGTTTAGAATAATTAGCAATTTTAATTTAATATTTACAGCCATGCATATTTCTTACAGATAGGCTATAAATAACCATGATAAGGAAAAAATTAATATCCAGAGAAAATAATTTAATAAATACGCTTACAGGTAATGAATAAATTATACCTGTAGCTTCGGGAAACGAAAGTTTTAAGATTTGAAATTTAAACAAACAGAAACTATTAATTAAAATTTTGTGGGAGGGGGGTTAAAGAATCTTTATCGAAATCGCAGCAACATTAAATTAATTAAAGTTGATCTAATTTCAATTAGTTAAAAACAGCGTAAAACTCAAAGGTGATTATTAAAATATTTAAAGCGATAAGTATTTTTTTCTTTTCCTTTTTTCAATTAATGCAAAAAGCGCAAGGTTTCTTCCTTCCGTGCTAAATGAGATAACTAATAGTCTAGACATTTATAATGGAAGTGATTAGCGCTAGACTTTCGGTTCGAAGGATATGTGGCACGCTTTATGGAGACGATCCATCAAATACTCTTACGCTAAAGCCGCTAAAACTAAGATTGACGATTTTTATCCAATTAAGAGATGTATACTATTCTTTCTTCTATTAATATAATGGATTTCCATATTATAATGATTAATCAGTAATCGAGAGTTTGGCTATTATAAGAAGGAACCCTTTCACCCATTCTTGGCTTTATCATATAAAAAAGAAAGAAAAATGCTCGTGTCTGAATGTATCATAAATCTACCGAGGATTAACCAAGAACAAGGCTGCTAATGTGTCTGACTTTTACCATTACTGAGAGGAAGCATTTGGCTTATAACTTTTCCAAACAACCTGACAAAGTAAAGAGATATATCTAAGAAATATTGCAAAAAGAAATGGTGTTTTGTTACTAACTAGAGTGATGGAGAACTTGCTTAAATGGCTCTAAAATATAACCATTCGCTACACTGATTTATGTTATTATAATCCTATCCAATACATAGTACTGGCTTTGTTTTACAGAATAAAGACCATGGCTACCAATATCTTTTATTGAAATTTAAGAAGTGGAGTTGGCTCTAAGATATATTTGTTTTATAAATTTAAACTGATTAAATGTGGTTTTTACCATTTTACTGAAGTTTATTCTTTTATATATTTTTTAGTACGATACAGTTTATCGTTGTTTCGTAGAACATCGAGCGAAGTATAAAAAATAACAACTATTTAAATATATTTTATTGATATTTTTTAAGCTTTATCCTCGAAAATTTTAAATCGTTCTTTCGAAGTATATCCGTTAAAAAAAAAAAAATGTTAAGCAGTCGATCATCTCGAAGCAATCGATGCTACACGAATAGGAGGGAGAAGAAATACTTCATCGCCATACTTTCCAGATAGTTTTCTTTTGTAATTACTAAAATCACTTGTAGTGGTAGACCTAAAGATTATGAGGAGGGGAAGGGAGAGCCAAAGAAAAACAGCCCGAGGAGGAGGAGGAGGAGGAGAAGGAGACCAATCCTGCCGAATGACCCGTGTTCCATCTGTTGCGTAGCCATGACTCTACATCAAGCATGCAGTTAATTTACTCCTAACAAACTGTTGACTCAACCCAACTTGCCATAATTCTCTAAGAACGTTCATACATACCCCTTTCGCAGCGTAGCGAGAATAATGCGTTTGTATTTCGGATAGATATCCTTAATGCCCTAGAGACGCTCTAATATAGATCGATTTTCATTAAACAGCCCTCATTGAAACGATTAAAGGAGATTAAAAGCAATCAAATGTAAAGGGCGAATATACAAAACTTAAATTAATAGGATAGGGAGAATAATTAATGTTTCGTTACTTAGCTTATTTTTGTTGAATTGATATATCATCATAAAAAGGAATCGCTATCAGATATATAAATTAAAAACGAAAATTTCAAATGGAGTTTTATTAAAAGTTATAGCAGTTACGTAAAAAAAAAGGAAAAATATGCTATTTGAATCCCAAACTACTTGTGAATTAATTGTTTCCTTCCGAAATGTTCCATTTCGAAACTTCTATAAATGGTCCATCAAGTGGGTTGCTCGTAATGCTTTTTGGTGTGTAAGACTCGGCGCCGTCTTCTAACATCTTTGAATATTTAAAATTCGATGTCGGCTAGCTGTGGCGCCATAACTTCTTTCTAAGAAGAAGATATCGCTTAAAAGTTTTAAATTTTATCCATCATGTTAAGTAGAGTAAGGTTTTTAAATGGGAATTTTACAAAGTTGAATGTTGATCGAATCAACATTTGATGAAAAATAAGTCGATTCATAAAAGGGACTAAGTCATTTTTTTCAAAAATGAGGATTCGACTTTTTATGAAATTTAAACAATTATTTCACAAACTGTTTATTTATCTTTTCCTTTTAAAAATGATTAGCATATCTGAAAATTCCATAAATATATAAATGTCAGTAAACTACAGTGTATAAACTTTCGAACGAGATGTCAAAACCCTAAATTTAAGGCAAGGATTTAAGTTACAAGATTAAAACTGTACGGGATAAATTTATGAAGGTAAATTGGTGCCAGTGTCCAAGACTTAAAGAAGCTTTAACATCGTTAATTATCTATAACGCTGATGCTAAGAAAGAGAAATTCCATTTTTAATATAAATAAATCTATAAGTTATCAAAAGGTGAGTTGGCATGGTTATTTGCTTCAGCGAGTCGATAAATTACTGGATGAACTTTTAATAAATAGATTCAAATTGCATGATAAGAATATTAAGATATATTTATAGCTCTATTTTTTTTTATATATATATGTTTGGAAAGAAACTTATTAAAGTTCAAATTTTCCTGATTTTCTTAGTTTGGAAATTATCCTATTATCACAAAAGAGCATTCATTATTTCGATTTTAGTGAAGGCAGATCACTTGGCAGGTGGGCAAAAATCGGGAGGAGAGCCAAGCGTGAAATTAAAACTTGAGGCTAATAACAGTTATTATTTCGGAAACAAACAAATAAAAAAACCACAAGAAAAGAAAAAAGTCAGCCAAGCGTTAAGGCGCCTTATGTTGCAGGTGAGTGCATCATTCTCCCCAAAAATGAAGTTATAAGCTGGTTCAGATATTAGGTGGTTATCTATATGATAATGTTATTTAGATAATTGGATATTGGAAATAACTGGTTTCTTAAAAAATTTCGAGTTTTCTCTTTAAATCCTCTTAGTGAGAACTGAATTATGGATTAAAATAGTTACCGATAATAATTCTATAACTCGTATATAAACATGAATATTTAACGAGAATAAAAATATTTATATTTACTATTATTAAATTAAGGTTTCATCATTTTAATCGCGTCTTTCTCAATCATAACTCGATCTCTGGCTAAATTGTGAAAACATGGTTACAATCTCTCATCCTCAATCTCAAGATTTCGCAATTCAAGTACATAACCAAAAATTGGGTATGTGTATACCGAGTACAGTTATAGAAAGAGATAGAATAAGAAAGAGAAGATGAGGTTTTTACTCTTAAGATGAGATCTTATTGAATATTTCGCAATACTATAATAAATATTGGACCGAGATTTCAATCATTTGAAACTTATAAACATTGTATTTCTGGTAAGTCTTGTAACCACCGTTTTTCTGATCACCCAATCCGTCTCTATTTGCCTAAAGACAACGAAACAAATGACCTCATCTCTTTCTTTGATAAGAGGATCAGTGGAAATGGATGGTCCCTGTCTAAGAGGGGTCTCGCCCTGCCCCCACATCGTCAATATCTACTTGGGACTCGAAAACTGTATGGAAGAACCTAAAGGGACGCCAAGGGCGGGGGTTGAGGGAGAAATCCCGATGGGAAATCTCATCAGGTCCGGTATAGAGAGATTCGTCATGTAAGCTGAATCGATTCTAGATGGGAGGAGGAAAAAAAAGACGAGCGATTCGAGTGATGGATACAGTAGTACTATGATGCTTTTCGATTAGGAGAGGTGGTCCACAAGTACTTTGTATTCTCTTCCAGTTTTAATTTCCTTTTTCTTTTGCCTTCCTTTTCTAGTTGGGTGCTGAATCAATGGATTCGATTAGTAGAGCCAAACTGAGTTTCTCTGTTAATTTATGCGATGGCATTCTTGATGAATTCTCCACCATACCCTTTACCAGATTAAATTTCTGCATTTAAGATGATGGGATCGATGATGCTCACCAAAGAAAACATCATTTTTACCTGTTTATTGTTTCTAAAATGGATGAGGTAGTATCCGCTTATGACATACAAGATAAATTAGTTAATAGACTCAAATGAGATTCTTTTCATAATAGAAGAAAGCCGAGTATTTAGATTCGTCCCTAGTAATTTATATTTGTTAATACCGATCTATAAAAGCTTGGTCGTTCGTATCGAACCTTTTTAATGGTTTCCTAAGATCATACCAAGTACATAATTATGAATCGATTTTAAAATTTCGTGAAATGCAAACCTCTTAAAAGTTTTATGCGACTAACAAACTTTAAGAAAGAATTATTGAATCTAATAAGCGGTATCCAGTTTGCTTTTAGAAATCGTTATTTTGAAACTTTTCACTTATTACTATCAGAATCCTGGTCCGTCCGTTTTATTTTAAAGAATAGAAACAGAAATCCCGCAGAGATGAAAAAAGAATCGAATGAAGATGAAACAAGTCATTTGTGTGTTGGCACAAAGACACATCAAAGAGGCAACACGTCAACTACACCACGTCAGCAGCTGTGCCCGGCGAGCGCCCCGGAAAGTCGGGATTGTTGGTCACCACGCGACGCGACGTGGTGTAGTTCCCGCGGGTGACGGGCACAGGGGATCGCGCCTGCGACTCGAAGCCGGTGGATACTGGACCTCCACCCT
>WUQG02410917.1:20290-42028 GCA_011317285.2 Androctonus mauritanicus
GCAACGCGTCAACTACACCACGTCAGCAGCTACAGATCTCCCTCATTTTGAAAGTTGTACAGCAGAAAATGCGGGAGAAGAAAGGATTAATGAAGCTATCAAAATTCAAACTGCAAGCGGGAGGAAAATGAACATATATATACAAATTTGTTTTTTTTTTTTTTATTAGTGTACCATATCGTGTGATATATTCTTAAACATTATTCAGATAATAAATACATGGAAGAAAAAAATTCATTTGCATAGAAATTCACTTAATGCGGTTTTGAAAATTAAAAAAAAATCACCGCATTTATTATTTTTATTATATTGCTCATTAAATTGATAGGAAGCTTGTCATTAAATTTATAAAACTATTGTTAGGATAAAAAATGCTCGAAATATTTTATTTAAAAATATTTATTCCATTTTAGTTATTAGTACGGTTTTTCGGTTAAAAAAAGAATATTCTTGTTTATAACAAGAATATTCTACAGGCCTATGGGTCAGAATTACGAAGTGGGCCCAGGTTCAAAATCCGGCTTGGACAAGAATATTTGGCAGCCCAAGGAAAAGATGTCGATGGAGAGAACTTTAAGAAGTTGCATTCAATGGGCAAATTTGCGTTTTGTTTTTGAATGTTTCTTTAAATGAAAGAGATTATAATTTAATTAGATGTAGTCTGTAAACCAGCGAGTTTATAATAATTAATTTCAAACAGAGAAACGATAAATTATTCAATCAGTCTTATTATTAGTTATTTTAAATTATTTTTAATAAAAAATAATTCTCGATAGGGAACCGAGATGTAAGAGCAAAGTCTTTCGGTTGTTGTATAAAATATGGTTAGAAATTATTTATTTCCTTCCACTCGAAAGTAAGGAAATTACCTTTCTTCTTTCGTTTTTATTTCTACTTTAATTTATTATCTTTGATATACCGTGATAAATTCCTTAAAAAATAATAATTTTATCTCGATACATTCAGATAAACTGCGCTTTAAACGTTTTCAACAAACGATAAATAGATGGTATTTTAAAGAAAGAAATGAATGGTAGATATACGAAACTGGAATTTTTTTCGTTCGAATCATAAATACCTAAAACTTCAACGCTCTTGGTATTTGTAGAATACTATTGGATCAAAGGTCAATCCATGTGTCACCCAGGTTATGTCGTCTTCTAAAGAGACTAAAAAAAAAGTTGAAGAAAAGAAGATAAGAAGTCGAGCCCGAGGTGATTCTACAAAGAGACACCTCACCTCAATCCAACCTTCTTAGGTAACCCCAGGAGGCAAAGAGAAAAGAAAAAAACACCAAGGAAAGAAGGGACCCGGGGGCGATGGGGGCGACACCCCAACCGCACGTTCACCTCTGAAGACCATTGTCACATCCTGTTAGGTTAGGAGAAGGTTGAATAGCTGCGGGCTCTTCAGTGATGGCAGTTTCCAAGTTTCGAATATAAAGTTACAGACATTTCTTTCGTCTTTCTTACTTCTACCGATTTTTCACAATGGATTGTACCTAACTGCATTTCCGCAGTGTAGAAGAAAACTCGAGGAAATGAAGTTAAAAAAAGGACTTCAATCATCAGTGATTAGAATCTTGTGGGTGGGAAGTAAACTCGATTTTGTGTTCCACTTTGTCAACTCTATTTCTGAAATAAAATATCGCCTGTGCCTGATAGTGGTCTCCCGAGTGATAAGTATGACAGTGCTGAAAGTCGATAAAAGCATTTTCCCTCTGGATAGCAAAGAAATAAACGCTAATTGGTAGCATTAGCACCCATTTTAAGTTTTAATATACAAACTCCAGCTTTATTTTTACTTAATTAAAAACCCAGTCAACTCGGATAGAGGAAAAAAGAATACCATTCTTCTAGAGAATATAATCTGTTTAAACTTTCATGAAGAAGGAAACTTCCTAATTCTTCTTTTTACTTACGCATCAGTTAGTAACAAAAAAGCGAGTAATGACCAATTTCAATTTTTAGAAGGCAGGGGATAGTTTTTTACCGTCACAATTAAAAGAAAAAATAAATTTTCGACCATAGATTTACCAAAGCTTATTATTTGTGGTGAACTAAACGATAAAGACTGTTTTACTCGATGGAATGGAGAGATAGATATACAAGCTCTGTCGGCTTTCTGGCAATTAGTAATGAAATGATCACAGTGGGATAAGTAGGCTAATTACGTCTTCCAAGAAAAACTAAGTTAAGAACTTCCACTAAATGCGGGTGGCCAGGAAAAATAAATAGATTTTCTTTTCGCTTCATCGAATACAACCTATTGGGCTGTAGTTGATAAAAGGCTGGCTAAAAGACTTCTAAGACCATTAAAGAGAAAATAATTCGTTTGGTAAAAAGTTCTCGTCTTTGTCTTTATTCAATTTTCCTTTAAAAAAGAGAAGAGAAAGTTGGAGCGATTTTTCAAATATGACTCTTACTCGGTAAGCCGCTACCGAACTTTTCTTCCAATCATCATCTCGATAACTGTTTTCCACCCACTAAATATTTTCTTCAATGAATGTTTTTAACCAATAAAAAATTCTGAATGGCCCGGCCAACTCAAACTCTACAATGAACTAGTTCACTTCATAAAAGGTCCATTAGCTCAAAAGATCCTGACAGTTCTTGTTAAGGCGTAACGCAGCGGGTAATCCACACTGCGGGTGGGATTTCCCCCCCTGCCCAGGTGTGTGAGCGGGCCACACTCGGGACTAGTTCACCGGGTCATCCCCTTTTTTTTATATATAGAAAAGCGGCGGTATTTCTTTGGTGGCCACGTTGGCGATTAACGAAAATTTGCTGTTAAAAAAGTCAACCGGCCTTAATATACGAAAAACAAGCTGGCCGTAATTATCCAGCTTAATATATTTGTAGGAGGCTACCCAGTTTTGATTGCCATAAAAAAAATTGAAGAATTTGTAAGACAAACTTATCAAAATAAATAGATAAACTACAGAAAAATTTGGCTGAGATTAATCTTCATCTGTTTAACTCTACATTTTGACATATACGGTATATAGACAGTCGTATCTAGCTGTATATGTGTTAGTCTAATGATATGTTTCCAGCTAATGCAGTCGAGCGTTTTAATTCGTTTTCGAAATTATACCAAATACATTACCATTCCAAGCATAATCCTGTCATTATAGCCTTATTCCATTTTTGTATCCCATTATAACCGTTATTAATAATATCTGTAACCAATATTTTCTTCGTATTAATTGATCCAATAAAGATAAAAAAAACTGTGCTTATATATTATGAATAACTGACGGTTTGAATTTAGGTAGCCATCTGGTGGAAAATTGGTGGTAAAATTCCAGCCAGCCAAAATATTATTATGGTAGCCCGTAATAATTTTACGTATCTTTTTAAAATCTATTTAATTAAATTATTCGGGACTGTTATAAATTTTACAAATGTTTCCTGGTAATTGGTGTGTCGAATTCCATTCCAGTTAACGGCCGTCTATATTTGATTATGCACATTTTAATTCGAAACAAAAAATATGCGTAATGGGTAAAAAACGAATACAGAAAAAGATTGTTTTTTATCGTGTATGATAGGTGGCGGGTGGCCAAATCCTGTCGGAAAAACTAAGAACTTAGGTAGGCAATGATGGTCAACCATTGACCAACTTTCCACAAAGTAAAACTTTTAAAATGTTGCTATGGTATAAAATAGTTTAAATCTTAGCGTTACGAGAAATTTCGTGTCTCGCCATACAGTTTTGTGTGTCGTATTTTCTGTAAAATAGGTGGCCGGTCTATTAATCCTTCTAAATAAATATATATTCTTTATAGGAAAGTAGTTTTCTTCGCTGCCATTGTTTTTATTTTAATGGTTATTATTAATAGCGCTTCGACGGAATTTTCTTTCCGCTCTTCCATCAATGGTTATAGCGACATCAGATCTTTCGACTGACGTTATTAAAGTTGACATTTTTCTATCATTTGACCACATAATTTTAGTATATTCTATATTACATTAAAAACTAATGATTCGAAGCGAAATCTAATATTAAAAGCGGATATTTTCTTTGGCTGGTTTAAATATCATAAAAAAACAAGCATTTTTGCCACCCTTTACCTAATTTTTTCCATAAACTATTTCCAGAGTTCTTCATTAATTTATTTTTCTTATAGTAATCGTAATTTTACTGTAGCCTGAGTATAAAATCCATCAGGCAGAAATATTTTGCGCATAGAAATTCTATTTAAAACGTTTCCTTAATGTTGATCCTGGTAATGATATTTCTGCATCGGTATTTTTTAATGTTGTAATATTATTTTCTAGATCAGATTTGGGGAAGGGGAAGAAAAAGACATTCTTACAATGAGAAATTTAAATTTATAAATATTAAATGAGAATCCGTAAAACTATAAAATTCTTTATAGAAAGTTATGCGAAAAATTTCGAAAGTAGCTGGAGTAGGGATCTAGACTTACTTCTTTTACTTCGAGATTATCATCAGAAATACTTGACAGAAATCATCTTGGTAACTTTTATCGCAGTCGTAAAACTGTCCAAGGATGACAGAATGAAACAAAAGTAGATTCATAGAAAATCAATGATTTCGCCATATTTATTTTGTGTCATTTATTTTAAGCAGACATATTCCGTTCTACTCGCACTCTCTGTTCGGTAAGCATCGATATAATATATGAGATATAAAATTTTTAAAACATCTAAAATGAAATTTAGGAACTTTTGAAGGCTGAGATCGAATCCAATGACAATTTATTTGCTTTAGATTTAATGAGCGATATTAAAATGCGGAGACGGAACGAATCGGACATATTCTGCATTACATGTATCTGTCCAAAAGTAAAATCAAATTCGGCTAGTCTCGAAGATTCCAAACACGTAAATTACCGAAAGATCTACTTTGTCGGGTCGAAGTTCACATAGCACTAATTATAATAAATAATTCCAGCGAAGGTGAGATGTAAATCTAAATTCGGCGTCCGTAGTAAAATCAAAATTCCAAAGAACGATGGATGTCTAGAATTTCACCAGGCTCTAACGACTTTTGCTTACTCTAGGCTACATCGAAACTTTCCCATGTTATGTTTATTTTTTCGATGTTAATTCCGGAATATCGTTTAACAAACAAGCTAGACGATTTTTCTCATATACGAGAATTAGATTTATTTTAATTAAAAGATGGTCGCCTACCTTTGTTTTAATGGTTGCCCAACTTGGAAATCAATTTATAAGAAAAGACAGATTTTTTTTCCACTTTATCAGATCGGATAAAAATTAATTATTATTTTTCCCAGTTTTACATTGGAAAATGGCGTGTTCGATGGGTGAAATTAACTTGGCAATTTACGTCCTGTTGGAAAAATTATTGTCAAATCGCTCGAAAATTGGCATAAGGACAGAGAAAGATAGATGTCAACCCCTTATAAAGACTTCCCATTCATTTTCTCTGGCGTAGAAGAATCGCGCCTTTAGGGGTGGTTCATATTACATTCTAAGTATGGTAAGAAGCGTTCTTTTTAGACGGCAATTCGCTTTTCTAGAAAAAGACGTTTGCGTTTTTTGCCCCCATCCATTGACGATACTAGCATTTTTTTAATATTTGTGATAATGTAAAATGGTTGCGCGTGCTACAAATCTATTTCTAAATGCCATTACAGTATTCCATGTTTTATCGATTTTAAATTCTCAGAATTTATGAGCGAAGGAAAAATTCGGATGACTTATATAGGAAACTAAATAATAACAGTAATAGTTTAGAGAATTTTTTTTCTTAAAATATAGAAAATCGGCTTATTAAATAATTTCTCATCTACCAACCAGAAGAAGAAGAGAGATGCGACATAACTACAGAAATGATATGTCGGAGTAGCCAAACGGTCTGAGACGCTTCCGATAGCCAACATTTTCTTCGCTTCATTCAAAACAGATGACTGTACTCACCGCTTAGCGGAAGAATAAAAGCGCATTTCCAATGGAAACCTGCCCCCATGGATAGAGATGATTATAAACAGCGATATTTAATTTTTACTCCTATTTATATTTACTATGGCAATCATTTAGGAAGTGGTTTGGAAAATGCGCGCGAAAGTGCAATTGATTTGGAGATTTCTTTTTACCAAGTCAATTCTTCAAAACATCTTATCCGAAGAATCGATGCGAGGGGACCACGCAGCAGCAATCAATACAAAAACGCTTTTAACAACGTTCTCTACAGAAAAGAAAGAAAGAAAATAAAAAAAGAGAAGAGACTCGATGGATTTTTATACATTTGTTCCCTAGAGGGCGTTATACCCTTCCTCATTTAAGAACCTCTGTTACTGGTCGATAAAATATTCCATTTCGTTTTTGCGTGTTTTCTTTTTCTCTTGTTCGTCTCGCGCGTCGTTCAGACAACGGTAACAATCCACCCCTAGGCTAACATTTCGCTTTCATTCTCTTCTGTAACTTTAGCGCTAGGGGAGGTGCACTTCTAAGGTTAAGAACACTTTCTCGCCTTTTGGAAGAGCACTCTTTCGCCTTTTGTCCTTCTATATTCCTTTCTGAATTTTCGAAACTCGATTTTGTTTTATACGCTGCGGATACGACCGAGATAACGCTACAGCTAAACTCGATTCTACTCCTCAGAAAGAGCCGTATTAATTTTCTTTTTCTTGGCAGAACATTGGCATTTTTACCTATCACATAATCGTTGGCTTTATCACATAATCGTTGGCTTTATCACCGGAACACTGGACACGGCTCAGAAGCCAATACAAAATATCTAGATGGGAAGAAGTTATACTACTATATACAGTAGTGAATATACTGGAGTTGTTAGAGCCGGAGTGACTGTCTTCCGAAGGAGCGTAGTTTATCCTTTGTCGAAAGGAAAAATTGAAAAGATTTCGTAACTCTTACATTATGTAAACGTATCTTGTATAGAAGAATATGGAAAAAGAAATATTCAAAGCGCAGAAATAAATGAAAAATTTACGATACAAATATTTATGAGACTGAGAAAAATTATTCGATTTATATCTAGTTTCTTTTTTATTGGAAAAACTTTATGCCTAAATGACGTGAGAAAATTCTTATATTTTTATGACAGAGTGTTTTCTATCATAAAATATGTTAGAGTGGTTGTAATGTCAAAGACCGAATAAGGTATCGGTTCCAGACTGCAGATTTTTTCATCCCTCCTATTCTATACAGTTTATTCAACTCGAGAAAACAAATCTAATTTAAGAATTTAATAAATAACCTTTCTACTAGAAAGAATGATTAGACAAAGCGTCCAGTAAATTCCACGGAAATTATATGGCGTAGAGGTGTTGGCAAAGTTCTTAATTAAGAAAGAGGCACCCCAGAGGCGAACAGAATCCCTAGACAGCGGAAATGAAGACATCTGACAGTAGCCAGGGTGGGTGGAGGTAAAGCAACACCTGTCTTCACCAGTAGATGATTTTACCCTCCTCGGCAGACCATTACTGTGACCTATCTTTAGGATTTCGCTAACATCCGGTCACTCGGTGGGCGTTAGGCTTCCACACTAATTAAGAGGTTGGCCGCAGGGTGGCAGATGCAACAGACGTCCTTCCTAACAATTATCGTTTAACTTGACAACGACACCTGTCGGATTAATATATTGCTAAAGTAAAAACATCCAATCTAACTCCATTTTTCTACACTTGTCTCCCATACGCCATCGGTTAATTGCCGATGATTAAAAACTCAAAACGCACATATGTTTATTATTAATAAGTTATCACCACAGAGATTTTTTAATATCCTTTTTTTCATAAAAATGCAAAAAAAAAAAAAAAAAAAAATCCACCACAGAAGAACTATTAAATTGATTTTTATGAAATTCAATAGGATGCCAAACTATTAAAATCCATCGTGTAGTAAAGATAATTCACACTATAGAGTTATTCGTTTAAAAATGGCGGATATTTAAATTCTTTCTTTAATAACTATTGAATTCTGAGTTTTTTATGGCATTCAATAAAGAGATTACGCTATTGAAAATGATTTCGATGACCTATTTTCATCACAAATCTTTTAATCTATCAAAAATAATAATATGCAGGAATCTAACAGATCACTTTCTTCAGAATTACATTTGTTTACATGTTCTACAATAACTCTATAATTAATAAATATAAAAATGGATTGTCAACAGATGTATTAGTTAATTGTTTTGAAATAGCATATAGTACTTTCAAAATAAAACATTTTTCAATTATAGAAATAATTGTTAAAATTTGTTTTTATAATTGAGAAATATTTTCAATAGTAAGCAATGTTACAATTGCCCCTAAATATGGGTCAGTTGTAACAGTTTTATAATTCAATTTAAAAATAAATTCATTTTAGAAATATGAATCAAAACAATACAGTTTGAGTATATATCTTTCTTTATATTTTAAAATTTTGCATTTGTCGAAAGATATAAAATTAATGGAATTTAATAATTATATCAGATTTGAAAGCTCCTTTATAAATTCAAATAAAGCAGAAATGCTTAAGTATAGAATAAATAAAATATATAAAGTAATGCATTTATATACATACTTATTTATTTGTTTTATTCAGGTATCAAGGCTTTCTAGTTAGCGGAAGAAAGAGGTTTTATATTCATCACAAAATTCTCTCTTTATATAATGAACAAAACTCACATTTTATACATGATGCATCGAATCCATTTCTCTTTGGACGGCTGTCTCTGTAATCCATAAGTATTCAAACAACATTTTCTTATCAAGATAATTTATCAAGCATAATATACACTTTTTTCTTTTTTTGTGCGTGCTTATTTTTCTTAGAAGCAACTATTCGTCGTTTTTTGATATTGTTTATAATAATAGAGTATGAAACAAGAATTTTTTATATTTTTTTAATGGTCAGCTGCAATATGTTATAATCACCAGTAGTTATTACAACTGTCTCCACAACTCAGTGTGCTTTTTATGGAATTCTTTTATCCACCATAAGATGGCTAGTAAGAGTAACTACAATTCCATTAGAAATAAGACCATTTTAAAACAATATATAAATCATTATATTGCTGTACATTGAAAACATCATTATATATAATAATGGGGTACATTGAAAAGATCATTATATATGCTACTTGTCATAAAGCAGAAAAAAATATATTTAGTAAAAGCTTTTATTTTCAAGTTTTAGAAATAGCTTTATGACTTTCGTGACACAAATTCTCAAATGAAAAAGTTTTTTTTTTATATTTTACTAGCTTTGAACTCTACACTAGTGTTCTATTTATTCTATATTATGGAAGTACATAATATGGTCAAGAAATTTGAACGTATTTGATCATACAAGGGAAATATTTGACAGCGGCAAATTCAGAGCCCATCATGGCCTAGCCAATATCCTTGATGAAATTAACCAGAATTTTTTTAACACTGTTTTCTATTTTCGTTTTTACTAAGCGATTAAGTTATTTCAGTCCTATCACAAATTATTCACTTCTGAGAGAGTTTTTCCTGAATTTGATACCGCTTTCCATCTTTGATAGATACAAAGCAAAGGGACAATTCAAATCCTAATATGGACCCACACACACACACACACGCACACGCACACGCACACGCACACGATGTCGACTTTCAGGTGAAGAATAGGATCAACGAGTTAAATATGCATCCTTTCTAAAAAAATTGGAGGTATAAGACCAGAAAATTGAATCATGATCCTCCAGGTGATAAACACGCTTTTTTCATGGTATCATTCCACCGATCCTGTGGAGAGTCAGTCAAAACGTATAAGTGAAGGATTGAAGGTTCAGATCCGCAGCACTTATATAAATTTTGAGATGTGGGACCAAGATTTGATCCTCAGTTGTCTGAATGGCCGCAGTAGAAGTGTGCTGTGCATTCACTCTGGAAAATCCGGGTTCAATTCCCGGGTTCTGTGCCTCCATTTTTTTCAAATGTCCAGGCCGACTTCTTAAACCCCATTCTTCATCTGATAGCTGACCCACCAGGGATGTGGGCGGTTCGTAGTGGGCATGGAAATAATCTGCAGCTTAATACGCATCAGGTGGAAAGCGGTATGAAACCACACAAAGAAGAGAAAATCTTAAGTCTTTTAGATTGAAAGTCAAAGCGTTTCTTTGGTCAATCCGGCTGACAACTGGAAGCTTGAAAGATAAATTCAACGGCCCGACTTTAGGACCCCTCTTGAAAAATCTGGACCTACGGGACATGCAATTGAATTCGGATCTTCCGTGAGAATGTTTTACCAAACGGAAATTTGAAATGTCATAAATGACTCCTATCCAAAATGAACACATCAGCTAAGCTTACTAATTAATTTATTGTTTTTAAAAATAATTATAAATTCGGAAATAGTTAAAGTACAGAAATTGTTCATGATATTATAATATAAATATTTATATAACATTATATCAATAAAATAATTTTATGTAAAAATAAAAATATTTGTTTGTAAGTGAATTTATAAAATATATACTGTATAAAATTCTCAATTCCTTAATACCAAATGATAAGATTTTTATAGCATTAAGTCTATTGACAGTAATTGAAGATGCCACCAAAAAATTCAATGAATGCTTTATATTTTTGCTGCATTTAAATTATCGACTATATATCATAAGATTAAATTTGCACTTGAATATCTTTCAAAGAAATTTAAATATAACATTTCATATCATATATTAATAGTTTAATTATTTTTTAATGTCTGCATCAAAAACAATCTTATTGATTCCATTCCTCGAATTTTTTAAAGGGAACTGAATATGTTGATTTTTTAAATAAGGAGACAGTAACTGATATTCGATTAATGTTAAAATTTAAAAAAACTGCTTAATAAATCAGTTATTTAGAAAAATATCTAAGAACAAATGAAAAATTATCTCATATAACCTTTGCTTAAAAGTGGATTTTAAGAAAAACATAAATTTTTAAATTGCTTTTTTATTGCAAATTATCTATAATTAAATGAGATAATATTATAATTATTATATAATAAAAATAATATTTAATAAATTAAATTTTTTTATTAATATAATTAAATATTTTACTAATAAATTTATTTTTTTTTATAACATACGGTAATAAAAAATATTGAATAATTCCTATTGATCGTTATTTTTTTTTTAGTGGAAAAACTACCGAAATTTGGTTGGAGCATTTAAAAATTTCAACGCATGAATATTTTAAAATTTATATAAAAAATATTAAATGGAACTTTAAAAAAAGGTCAAAAAACAAATATCAAATTGAATTATATATTTTTTAAACATAATTTGTTAAGATGGGGTCAAATGATAACGAGTTTATCTCTTATCGACTAGTATGCTCTTTTATTATATTTCACCATAATTATATATTAAAATATTTAAAGAAATACTGTATTAATAAAAATTAATTAGCTTTATCCCAATCAATTATTAATATTTATAAACAAAAATATTTACTCGAGCCCATCAGCAAAAATTAATTTATTTAAAATAAAATTTTCTTTTCTTTGCTTTAATTATTCAGACGTGTTCATATAATTAAATGTGGATTTTTCTGTTAAGAAAACTAACTAAATTACAGAATTAGTTTTCGGAAATAATAATAATAATATTATCGTATAAATAATAAAAATGCTAGAAAGGAAATTTATCTAATAAAACAAAATAATCAAATATTAAATAAAAAGTTTTCATATTACTATTATTATTAAAAGTTATTAAATTGCAACTTCATCAGAAAGAATTGTTTATCTTTAATTAAGAAATAAAAATTGCATACGTAACCATACCTGAACTTCTTAAATACAGATATAACTGATAACGTCAGAAAGACATTCGCAACCTCCATGCAAGAAATAGTTTAGAGAGTTGACGAGTGAAATTATTTATCATCATTTGCTGCATTTTTCTTTAACACGAGCATTCCCATAATGCATCTTAGGGATGTTCACCTTGACTCTAATTTCATCATTACTGAGTCCTAATGTTATAACGACTATACAGTGTTTTCTAAACGTCCATTTATACAATTATATATCAACACGAATCGTAAAACGCAATCAAATATTACGGGAAATCAGGTCAAGTAAGTATCGAGTCTTCTATGCCAACAGATGTTTATTAAGTAAAACAGAATTAGGCTGGGTCTGGGCATTTTTTCTCCACTTATATGTTAAATATGTGCGCCAGCGTTGATATATCTAATTTCATTGCTGCAATTTTTAATGATTTATCGGAGGAAAGGAAACGAATAGTTCTCGATTTTTGTTGTTATTTCTTTTTGTTTAATTCATTAAAAAAACGAAAAAAATTGTTTTAGTTGTTAATATTATGTATGACTGACTAAAACTAAATAACTGCAGTAATTGTATTCGAAAAATTTTAATTAAAAAAGTTGTAATTCTACAGTAACAATTACTATATTCTGTTAAATTTACATTTAACTAGTTTTTCACTAGTTTCTCAGAAAGGTGTGATAGATTATTTCACCAAAATGGGCGGAAATTATGACAAATTATGGTTTTGATTTAGGTCGAACCTTGACCTAAAGACTGATTTTTTAATATCAGTTTTTGATGATTATTAGACTCTGGTTGCTATCTCGATAAAACAATGTGTTACCGAAAAAAAATACGTTACGAAAATTCTTTGATATTAGTCTTTTTATTAAACTTATTCATCAGAAAAATAAAGTAATAAACATTGCACTCAGTTCCGTTTCTGGTTCAAGGTTCGAATGAACAAGACGATTATATCAGCACATATAATAAACAGTTTTATAAACTCAATTAAATCGCTACAAATAAAGAGAGCAATTCTTAACTAAAATATGTACATAGTTATAAATTCTATCCTGCATTATTACGGGATGGTTAGAATTACAATTGATTATATGATTACTAGCATATCTCAGCCGATGTTCTTAAAGCATGTTCGACTTCTATTCCTATATAGGTTGAATAGATGAAAAATCTATAAAATTATACTCGTGTTAAAGGTTTTCGAAACTTTCTAGACTCGCATGTATCGAGTTCTATGACATTTTCTACTTTTTTTATACCAGATAACACGTTATTTCGTCATCAATCTCGATTACGACCTTAATTTTGAAAGGAAACTTGTCGATTAATTTAATTATTATAATAATTTTAACATTATAAAATTTAAAATGCGAATATATTTCATATTGAAAATTTAATTAAAATAATCCAACAGGATGAACGTTATCGTAAGAGCGAACATTTTTCTATTGAATTTATTAAAATATATCGTTGCTTCCTGAATCTTCTTCTATTATATAATATATTTTATAACATGAGTTATATAATCGTTACAAAATATTCCATTTAAATAAATTTATAATATGATCTTATCAGTCGAATGACATTGAAGAAATGAAACAATCGAATGTTAAAAAAAAGTAATAAAATTTTTATTTCTTACGAAAATTCTATCGAGCTTTAATGTCTAATTATAAAATCCAGAACAGTATTTTTATCTTTAAAATTACGAAACATGATATAAATTAAAAGTCGACATTTTTATTAACGATAATTAATAGAGGCTGAATTTTTAATTTATGACTTTTTTTTTTCATTAAAAAATTTCGGTTTAAAAACCATTAATTATAATATATAGTACAATAAATATTTCGAACATAAAAATTAATTTATTTGATATGATAAAATACATTCTATTGTTTCTTGATGTTAAACTTCAATGCGTAGTTCTGGATCATTCATGTGACACACAAACAAGCTGTTAATCCTATTTGCTTAATAGTGACACAAATAGTCAGTATAGTTCTTAGTTAAATGTGATCTTTGCACAAGTTTTTATAAGTTTTAATTACCATTTGTTATGATAAATAATAAGGTTCAGTAAAGGCGTTGGAAATTTGGATCCATTTATCAAATGAAATCATATATGATAGAAAAAATGAATAAATAACAATGGTTGTGTTGCATTGGTTTTTCAAATAAATATTTATTAAAATATATTAAAAATGTAGATAACCGTAAATTATCCCATTAAAAAATTAAGTTTATGGTAATATATGATAATTACCGTAATTTTTATTATAATTATAAGGCATTCATAATCTAGCCCTTTTCATATTTTAAGGTGGATTATATTATTTTTATAAATAATGCAAACTGTCCTAGATAAAATGTCATAACTTTTTTTACTTATTGGTAAAGTAATAAAAAATCGATTATATATAAAATTGTGTGTATAATATGGCATAAAAGTAAGGATTATTTTTCAATATTTTAACTTTAAAGACTGAAAAACATTCATTGTTGATAATTTGTAAATTTATTTTTCTTCTTTTAAGCTTATATAAAAACATGAGTTTTGCTTTTATAATTTCATATTTTAGAAAAACTGAGATTTGAAAAAAGATTTTATAAGTTTCACCTGGCGTATTTTATGTTAAATTTTGAACGAAATTGAAACATAAAATATCTTTTGTTGTGATTGTTTCAAAATATTTTTGAAATAACTTCAAATGATATAAATATTTTTAAGCTTTTGATATAAGCTATTATATGACACAAAATTCTCTCTCTTTCTATGCTTGTACTTGACAATAACTCTAAATATTTATGGTTTTGAGAAACCTTTGGAGATTTCAAGTGGTGTATTCATAGCGTTGAATATTGAAAGGAGCACATGTGGTTCTCAAAACAAAATAAATATTAAATGCTAACAAAAATGTTATTCAAGATATAATGTTTTAAAATTAAATTTTTGTTTTCAGTTTCTAGAAATACATTTATAAATTACAAAAATTTCATCATTTAAAACGCTTTAGGATGTAAACATATATTTCAGTATAATTTATCTTGAATATGTGCTTTTTGGGGAATATAAACTTCATTTATAGCATTTAATTTATATTAAATTTATTCAACCTTGCTTGTTTCATTGGCATTCTGAAAATGTTTTACACTGAGGAAAAAAAAATGACGAAGAGTTCGAGGACACTTAAATTCAACAAGGTTAACAAAGGATTTTCTCTTAAAGGGCAAAATCCTCTATTAACCTTAAACATTATCTCATTAGTCTTCTTAGACGAGATAAAAAAATAGTCAAATTTGGAAATAAACTAACAAACTTTGAAATGCTCAGAACTCATAGAAATGCTCATTCAAAACATTTCTACAATTGTAATTAAATGAATAAACACTTATAACTCTTTCTATTTATTTTTGATAATTTTTTTGCTTTGAGTAGGTTTTCGATTTTCTTCTTGATTATCATCTATAACTTTCGTATCATTTATAAACAAAAATCGAAGATAAAATTTCTTGAAAATATTAATTTATCAAAGTTCAGAAGAAATAATTATCATTCTTCATCGAAAATTCATAAGTATTTCATTCTGATAAATTAGTGAAAATTATGCATTTTTTTAAATATTTATTTATAGATTTTATTTACGTGTTATTTACTACATATCATAAAAATGATTATTGCTTATAATAATATCATGCAACAATTATTTTTGTAATACAATTATGATAAAAAAAATTCAGCTTAGAGTTTATTATTAAATTTAAATTGCAGTGCTATGATGATGTCGCGTAGATATATTGAATCACTGCTATAATATAGTATTTACAATAGAAATGAAAATTAATATGAATCCAATATTGTTTTCGTTCAAAATTTCAATTCGATAAAACTTCTGTATCACATCTTATAAGTATTCAAATTGAATTGTTCATATTTCTGCCAAGATCTATTGTTAATAGACTAGATCGTTCAACGAAATTCTATCTTTCATCATTATATTAGCTATAATCTTCAGAACTTTATTTAATAAGCTTAACTGTTATTACTCCAGAGCCAATTTGTAAGAGAATTTTGAGTAATGCTGACATTTCATTTTCGTTTGTCGTGATGCCAATATCTTCATGAGTGGCAATCCATTTAACAGTTATAAATGGATTGCTATTCATGAAGATATTATTCATTTTCACCTAAATTATTAAATGAAACTTTATTTTTTCACCAGTTAATTTTTTATAGATATGTTTTCACTTGCAACTCTCGTACGTAAATTTGTTACTCGACTGTATGAAAGTAAAATGTAGGTTTATGTTATGTGCACTATAAATCTGTTTACCGGAATTTTTTTGTAATCGATTTACTGAAATAGAGATTATATGTACATTAACAAAATGTTGAAAGTGCTATACTATTAACGTTTTCAACATTTTGACAGTGCAATCTTGCTAATTCATATTTATTCAACACATGGAATATGAATTCGATAGGTATCTCTATACAGTATTATTTATCAGCTCCTGTGAGTGGGGGTAGAATTCACCCACTGTCTCATCCGAATGTCGTAAAAAGCGACTAAAAGGTGCTCTCTCTTTTCCACTAGTGATCTGCCACACTTCTGGTAGGATCCTTTTCATTCTTCATGCTTTTCTATTTTATTTTTACTTCTTCCTTCATTCTTCAAAGAGAAAAAACTCTGAGTATGCCCTCTATATCTTTAAATAAAAATTAAAAAAATATTATCCATCAAATATGAAGTTACATGTTTTTACTATAACTCGAACTTTGAGAATAAAGTATCTTTCTAATATAAATTATCAAGTTGATAATAATGAAAATTCTTAAATACATAATTTATCATTGTACTATATATATGTTGAAATAATGATAAATTGTTAAATTTACAATCAAAATAGAGATAAATTGATTTAATCTTGACTAAAGTATTTTTAATGATGATAAATTACATTGAAACGTTAGGTATAAATTATTATCATTGTATCTTTAAAATCTATGATCATAATATTGTATAATCTTTAATTTTAAAATTGCTTATTTTACAATTTAATTTGATCTTTTGAAAAGTATAGTTTTTCTCCTTCCATTTTCTTTGCTCATAATAAATTTGAGCTCAGTCGATGTTCTAAAAACATCGAACTGAGCTCAAATTTTGAATAGTCTAAATGATGACAGTAATCCATTGTTAGATCAATCCACTTTTATGATTATTTATCATATCAAGTTGTACTCAAGTATATTTTCTAATCAATAAAATAAATAATTGTTCAATAATGATTTGAAGATTTTGACCATAAACTTATATACAATATTTGATATCATTTTTTCTTTTTAAATAATTTTAATTTAAATTACTTAGTTCGTACTCTTCTGGTATTCATTGGTTTCATGAATCCCGAAGAGTACGAATTAATCGATACTGCAATAATTTCGAGAGCCAGTTTAACAGTTCAAACGCTTATGAGTAAACCATGTTAAATTGAACATTCAGAATCGTATGAATCATTACAATAAGTAAAAGTTATTCAATGTATTTTTGTTTCTAAGCATTGGAGACTAACTAACATTCATTAATTAAAAAGATATTAATAATAGGTTGAAAAGGCATGATAAACTTCTGAGGAAAAAAAAAATGTATAAAAAAAACTCAAAAATATTCCTTCACTTTTATGACTTTTCTCTCATTTTTCAACACAGTTTATTTTAGTTCATATACAAAACAAATAAAAATCTTTTTATAGGTATTTCAAGCACTATACTAATAAGTAAAGGTTAGTTATTTTAACTTTTACTTATTGTAGTTACTTATGGTCGAACATTGTTGAAATCCTCAATTTTTTATTCTTTAAATTTTTTTGTAACTGTAAAATAGAAAAATTATTTAAATCTTAACCTAAGATTTAATTAATCTTTTATATTTTAGAATTATTTGTTTTTTTATCTATATATGTGCCATTTTTTTCTCTACTCATATAGGTCTATACACTTATGATGCAATCTCTATATTTAAACATTTTTCACGTAAACTTACCCCATTTTTAACTATTTTATAATAATACTTTCTAAATATTGAGAATGCAAATTACTTTTGTAACTATATACAAGACAGTCCCTTAACAAATAATAAAACTGTTAAGCAAGAAAACATTCGGTAATTTTATTCTGAACGTTTTATTGTGTCGTCAGATTTAATTACGTATTACTGTAGCATATATTATATAATGATAAAATAATTAACTGATAATATATATAACAAAGTGTTTTGCTGAATTAATGTTTTCTTTAATAGCTTGATCTCAAGCTATTATATGTGATATTGAAGGAAATTTAATTTTCTCGACCTGACAAAATTTTCATCTGTTTTTTTTTTTAAATGCAAGATAAGTTTACGAAAGTTCTTTTCTTCTGGAATTTTTTTATATTTATATTTTAATGGATTTAATGGTGTATAAAAAATAAAAACTTATTTTTCAGTTAATTCAATTTTTTGAAAAAATTTTTCTTAACAGGATTTTTACTTGGACTATTTTTTCTAGCCAACAGAATATTATTGAAACCGCAAAAACAGATTTAGAGAATTCATTTTAAATGAAAAAGTTTTAATACTGAATTAGAACTGAGACTATTATGAAAAGTTTTTGCAATTTTTTCTATTTATATCGCGCTGTGAATTAGTTTTGATATAATCAATTTTTAATAATAGATTAGAATTTATATGGAACCGTACCTAAAATATCATATATCTAATGGGATTCAATCCTTACAATTCTACTGTAAATGCCTCAAAAATAACGTTTCTTAAGCAACTATCAGATGCATTACGTTACTCGAATGTGTTATTTGCATATGCGATATTTAATAGTGCTACCGGGTTTAATCATAAAGCATTAAAATGAAAATAGAGGAAAGAAAAATTGTAAGAAAAAATATAAAAATTTATTACTTCACCTATATAAGTGTATAAATATATATACAGTATATATTTGCATTGTGTATAAGTGTGGAGATAAAATAAAATATTAGTTTTATAATAAAAATTCTGTGTCATAAATATAAAAATAACATCTTAATGATTTTATAACATTTTTATTTTTTCTCATAAATCCATAATTCTGACATAAAACCAGCATAAATATGCAAATTTCGTCACGTAATTATTAAACTGATTAGATATTTAAATAAGAAAGTAATTTAAATATTTTTCAATTTTTTGAATTATTTTTATTTTTATTTTTTGCATCTGTTCTAATTTTCTAGATTTTACTGTCGAGTCAGAAATTATTATTAATTGTAAAGGCTAGAGTCTTCTTTGCATCAATCAGACATCGAAAAATATCAGTTACTTATTATTATTCATAGGATCGAATGCAAACCAGGACTTTCTTACTGCACAGTGACACATTGGAACTGGTTGTGTAATTCGTTCCAGATATTAGATTTTTTTTTTTAATTTTTATTTATACAAAATAAAAGATAAATTGCCGATAATTTAATTGAAATATATAATATGCCTACGAAAGCAATTTTTATTGTTTATAATCAATTAAACTAGATTATATAAACTTTTTGATTAAGAGAAAAATCGATTAATGAACGGCATTTCAAAACTCTTTAAAACACCACACAATTTCGAAAATTAAACTTATTTTTCACATATTTTATGCAAACAACAGTAAAACAGATGAATAAATAGAACACTTAAGTAAACTTCGCCCTCTCATAGATGCTAAAATGAGGTCGAAAATTTTAAAATAAATTTTTTGATGTCCTTGAAGAATATGAAATTTATACGGCGATTCACAAGAAAATATTTTGAAATAATTTAATAATATTTAATTATAATAATCTTACATGCTCATAAATATCAAAATTATTCAAATTTTTATGGCGCATTAACTTGAAAATTGAATAATTTATATATTTCTTAAATCTAATCATCAGAATGTAATAATAATTAAAATAAGTTTAATCATTAAATGATTCTTTATATTATTCAGTTTTTACTGCAATACTTTCAATATTTTAAAAGAGAACTTTGAAGTCAGATTATAATTTTCTATATCAAATATATTTTATCAAATTTTTACCGATTATAAAACATTTTGATAAATTAAATTATCTTTTCATTAAATATCTCCGACTATGTTTAGTTAATTATTTCACAAAGAATTACAAGATTATTGAAAAAAAAATGACAAGTAAAAATTCTATTAATATAAATATCAAGATTAATATTCTTCAGTATTAGTTTTTTTTTTTTTTTAATTATTGCACAGATATTTTATTATTCTTATTAAATATTTTTCATGAATATTAATAAATGAGATAAAAGTGCTTATTTCATCACTTAATTTATTATTTTTTTTAAATTATTTTTAATACAGCACAGGAAATATTTTCCTTAAATGATGTGGAAATAGTTAATGTATTCAATGTAAATGGAATTCTGACAACGGAAACCGGAAAAAGGGAGAGGATAATGAAATTAAGCTTCTTAAAAATATATTTTGATTTTAAATATCATCATATCAGTAAAAATAAGGCAATTTTTTTAAGTAATCGAACTTTTCCTTCTTTTTTTGATTTCTATTGTCATTGCTACATCTATATGTAATAACTCAAAAACTTTACAGGCAGCCTACAATTATTGAAGTACCTATAAATTTTTTCTATATTAATGCCATGATTAATGCAAATTATATCTTGGTTTATATGCCGTAAAACATAAAGACTATGTCTCTATCATGTTTTCTGTGACATGCATAATCGTATATCGCCATCTATTGTCTAACGCAGGAGTTGTCTATTTTGCAATTTTATAATGTTTGTAATTGAATTTTTATCAGAGTTTTCTTATTTTTTATTTTATAAAATTACAATTTTGTATTTTAATTATTTGGACATCATCAAAGTTTATCGTATTTATTAAAATAATTTTAAATTTAATAACTGTATTATTATAATTATATTCCACCAGATGGCGAAAGTAAGATGGTTGTTGCTTAAAGAAGATGGGTAAGATTTTATCATTTGTAACGAAAAAATATATTAATGAAAATTAAAATATCCTATTATTTAATAATAAAAGTTATTCTTCTAACATGAAATATAATAGTATTCAAAATTAATACTGAATATCATTAAAAAAATGAAAAATTAATTATTACTTGCTTTAATATTTTGAGAACATGATGGGATAGTTTGATGATTTTATTTTTTATTATCTCATAAAAAACAATTCCTTTTTTTACGTAAAGGTAGTCAATATATTTAAATATTCAGTACTCGGAATCCGAAAGATAAAGAAATTCGGTTTAGATAAAGAATTTATTAAATAATTATATAAACAAATTATTGGAAAGCAGCATGAATGTTAAACAAGATTTATAAAATGAAATTTTATATTTTCGTAAGATATTTTCATGATAGAAAAGAAGTTATAAGTTTCCTAAAATAACTTTCAATAATGATGAAAATGTATTTGAAGTAGAAAATATAATAAAATCAAATGAATTAAGAAACATCTTATAAAGATGTATGATGAAACTTCAAAATACAAATATGAAAATATATAACCCAATTTACTCTCATGTTTAAAAATTGATATCATATGTACTTGATTAGGAAGCTATAAAACTTTATATAAAGTAATCAGGTTCTTGTTTTACTTTATGCTTTTTCATAAATTTTAATGTATTGTTTAAATTTTCGTTGAGTAATATCTATTTTTTTTTTTTTTTTATCAAATTTGATTTTTTTATATTGTGCATTAAACATGCTTTTATTCATAATTATAGATAATTTAAAAAATTTCTTGATATATTTTTTTATAGCAAATTTTTGAAAAATATATTCATAAAGACATTAATATTATTATTTGAGATGTCGGCCGGATGGCCGAGTGGTAACGCTCCGGCTTGCCACCCTGGAGGGTCCGGGTTCACTCCGGGTCCCGCACCT
>WUQG02410918.1:0-16244 GCA_011317285.2 Androctonus mauritanicus
AAAGGAGATAGAAATGCAAGGCTGACAGACTTTGTAGATGTAACATTATACATGCTTCTGTCATGGAGGATAGGTTCAGAAATCCCATACGGGGAAAGAAATTTAGATTTTTATTTTTTTTTTCCTTTGCTTTTCCTATATTCTTCCTTTCTGCGTGACTTTTCTGTTTCGACCAAATATAAGCAGAGCAACAGAATAAAAAAAAAAAAAGTAAGAGGAAAAAAAAGAGGAGAAGAAATGAGGAAAGTAAACGAAAAGAACTGACAATATTTTCGTCTCGTCTCTCTAGTGAGCTGCAGGGAATTTTACTGAAAGAAAAACCGCAGCGCATGCGTTTATTTGTTGTTTCTCCGCATAATGGATGGAATTATTAACAATTTTTTTCCTCTTTTTTTTTAAGGAAAAAAAAAAAAAATATATTTTTAATTTTAAATTATTATCGAGCTATTTTTAAAAATCTTAATTCCAGACAGACGAATGAGCGAGAGGAATTTTTAATCAATGAAAATTCTCTGGGATTATATCAGCATTAATTTCACCCCACGTCATATGATCTTCTTTCAACAAAGATTGAAGTAAAGCAAACGAATGAAGGTGATAATGAAAATTCTCCGATATCTTGGTAAAATGCCTTTCCATTCATCCTTGATTCCTATTAATATATATAATAAAAATCTTTGTTGGAATAGAAATGTTCTCGTTACAGATAGAAATTCTCTATAAATATGCATTTAGACTTTCATTTTTTTTTTAGCTTTGAAGAAAAGGAGGATCCATTGAGAGCACTTGTTTTCCATGAACTCTCGCTTTCGATTTCAAGATGTAGATTTATTTTTATACTTATTTTTATATATTTTTTAATGATAAAAAAACGGTTCTTTTAATTCTCTCTCTCTCTCTCGTTGCTCCCGACGGGCGATAAAAGCCTGTTTACTTTAACAGGAAAATAAATAGAAATTCTATTTATTTTAAAAGAAATCGGTTTAATCTTTCTACAAAACGAAGAAAATTATACGTTTAACACAAACGATATCATAGAATCGTTTTATAATCGCGTTTTATACGGAAGCAATACGTTACAGTTAAGGAATAATCGTATCTGCACGATTCTTCGAATAAACGAATAGGGAGGATCCTCGATCGATGATTATACCAATGCTTATATAATTTCTTTCCCATCAGTATACAAGGGAATTACATTAAGTGCAATCTTCTCTTTTGTTAGAAGCTAATTTCGATTTTTCCTAATTGACGACTTTATCTCTTTTTCCATCACGTAAATATGTTTTCAGGTATCCTCATCAATTATCCGCGTAATAACACACACAAAAGTTTGGAAATTTTGTGCATTTCTGCCGTCGATAAATCTTGCCATTTGCTCTTTGCGAACATCGAGAGATCAGGTGATTTCAGGTGGAATTTAATCAGGTGTAAATCTTATTATCCTGAATGAAGCTTTCTAGAGACTTATTAATAGTACATTACTTAGTCATTGCGATCAATCAAACAGAGTGACTATCAATAGAAAATTTTTTTGGGGGGTGTTCAACGACAGCCGATGAATGGTAAAGTTCAGCAACATCCTTCCAAGATCACGCTTGATTAAACAACAAAAGAAGCTTGTAAGCGGAGAAAGAGAAAGAGTGAGAGAGATTCTTGCAATTTTTTACTTTCTAATTAACGAATAATGCGATAAGCACGTGTCACTGATTCTTGGTTACTTGTTTATGCTATAATAATTATTGCATTATGCGTACTCGACAACCAAAGTCATCTTGAAGATCTCGAAGAAACGATGTTAAATTTTTATCCATTTCTCGGCTACGAAATTAACAAGCCAGAACAAGTTTGAACATGTGCGTGCAGGCCTGAAAACGCCAACATTAATGCTATATCTATACGACAGATGGCATAGCTTTCAAAAACATATATAAAAAAATAAATAAAAAATATATTTCTTCGCACATTTTATAACTCGCTACAACATTGCAATGCGGATAAATAATTATCTTAGAATTTAATAAAGATGCTTAAGAGAGGTTTATAACTCTTTGTTTTTTTTTTAAATGCATAACAGAGAGAAGATAATGGGATTACGACTGAAAGCTTAAACAATTTTAATTTAATTAAAGATAATTACTGGAAGAATAATGAGGACATGGAAATGTTTTGATAAGTGGAACTGCAATAATCTTCTAACACGAGCTAGAAAGAATAAGTCACGCTCGTATTATTATTATTATTATTATTATTATTGATCAACCTTTATTTATAAAAGAAGATAATCCTTTTATGAATATCGAGAACAATAGTTTAATAATTGTAAAACCAATCGTAAACTTATATAAAAGATCTTCCAACAGACAGAATAGGATTTACTTAGATGTTATCAATGTCTTGAGAAAAGTTAGTGGATTGAGAAAATCCATCTCTTTCATTCCACGTAGCGATTAAACTTGTCAAATGAAAATCCACTCGGTTAAGGAATTTATATTTGACACATTCTGAACCGACTTTGACTGCCAAATTATCGGCCTTCTCCGAACGGAGGAGGACCTTCTTCTTCTCTACGCTACTTTGGAAACAAAAATAAAAAAAAAATAATAATAATAAAGAATTCATAACGCTACACACATAAAAATTTATTTTCTCGGAATATAACTGGAGAGCGAGGTCATAAATAAATATAAAAATAATTAATACCACTTTTGGGTTTGAATAAGATGGATTATTTTAATTTTCCGGTGACGTCTGTGCGATGTTTAAAATGGCACGAAAGAAAAATAGAAAATTAAATCGGTTTAAATTAGCGAGCGAAAATTGCTATTAGCACCTTCTGAATGTAAACTATGCAATGATGCAAGGATGGAATGATTTCGAATAGTTTTATGATAATCATTGCTATCTCGTTAGAGATGCTTGATTGACCATCATTACGCAACGATGCTTTTGTAGCTATATCGCACACACGGCTTCCAACTTTCGTATCAATCGATAATATCTGCTCATTTTAGTATATATAGGCTGATTGATCTCTATCCATTTATCTGCCAGAATTTACTCTTATCCACTTTGAATATTTTTAGATTTAATCAGAATGAATTGAGGTATTTATAAACGTCCCCCTTATTAAAATTTAACTCTCTGAAAGATCTTTACCCTGTATATCAATCAATATCCTGTTTCCACTGAATAAAACTGCATTTTACACTTTGAAAAAAAAAATTGTTTGTAAGCTTATATATGTTAAGAAATTCGTGGAAAAGTTTCTTAAAAAATTAATTTTTACGTCGGCAGTTATCTAATAATAATAATTTTTTTTTATCACCATTGTGCAATTTAAAAACTGTTAAAAAACTATATTAAATATTATTATCATATATTATACTATTTATAATAAAAACATAAAAAAGTTCAATTTTATAAGAGGAATAAAAAATTCATTAAAAATGCTAAACATTTAAAGCTTCATATAAAGAAACTATTACGAAAGTTCAGATAGTTTTTTTTTTTTTGTGCTTTTTTAAGTGGGAAAAAATTATTTTTTTGTTTTTAAACTTTAGTAAAGAACAAAAATAAAATTGTGTGAAAAAATTAATCAGCTTTAAAGATGTGTTGATGCAGCATTATTACCCTTGAGAATTTATGTGTATATTAAAGCTTAGTAGATTTGGAATCTGTGTTGTGAAAGTCTAAGAAAGAAAAATAAAAGAAAGAAACGTACTTACCATGAACGTCTAGGTATACCCAAGTACCATTCTTGGGAGATTCCGGAGGTCTGTTCAAGAAGTACACCCTACATTCATACCATCCCTGATCTTGTTCTTTAACATTAGTCAGATTGAGAGATGCCTGGTTGGTAAGAGACACTCTCCCTTCATAGCCCTCTCCAGCATGAGGTGGATAACCATCGTACCAGATGTAGATGGGAATTTTGATGCCATTTTTCTGCCACTGGATAACGTAGGGCACTGGAATGCCCTCTGGGAATTCGAAGGCACAACGAAGAATGACGTCGTCTCCTAAGATGGCAGTGACGTGTTCTGAATCTTCCTGTGTATACCCTAGAGAATAACAACATAAGTAAGAATTAAATCAGAAAAGCTCTTAGGCTAAAGATAAACATGGCGCGTGTGAAGATAAAGAAAAAACAAAAATGTATATAGCCAGACAAAACTCTCTACATTTAACCAACAAAAAAAAAAAAAAAAAAATAGAAGAAGAAGAAAATATAGCATGACATAATGGTATCTACTTAACAAAATATTATACGATTTAACCATCAATAAATTTAAAATCATATTATAGGTTAAGGAACAAAAAAAAGTTATCGAAGTTCATCATATATATATATATACATACCAGATGTTAAAGATAGGCTATTAATCACGCAGTTATGACCAATAATTTTAGAAAATAAACAATATATAATGAATAAATCAATAATTGGTTCCAACATCGCTAAAGATTATTTTTAAAAGAACTATTATAGTAAATTAAATATAGGCTGTTTTCGATCTATACCCTTCGTTTAATTTTTTTTTAAAACGGGGAATTAGTACATTATTACGTAATAGTGATTGCTGTAGAAACAAATTTTAATGCCTTAAAAAAATGCCTTGGAAAGTTTAATGTAGTTTAACTTAATTATGGTAATTTTTTTAAATTAATTTTTTTTTTTTTTTTTGCATGTCATCGGCTATTGATGATGTTTTTATTATTACTATAATAAATAAGTTCTTTTATTTTTTTGTTTAATAAAACAATTTAAAAATTTTGACGATAAATTCTATTGAAATATAAAAAAAAAAAAAAATATGCTTGCAGATTTTATTTTTTTTCATTCGGTTAAAAAACGATATGAACGAAAATCATGCAGAAGTTTTGTAAATATTTTAACAAGTTTTTGAATTTCGCACAATTTTTTAGTTGCTGATTTTTCTCTCCATTCAGTTAAACGTGAATGTGAATGAAAATCACGTAGAAGAAATTCGCGAATCACTTGGCCAAGTTTGAATTTGATATTTTCAATTGCTGATTTTTCTTCGTTCAGTTAAACATGGAAGAGAATGAAAATTGTGCAGAAGAAATTCGCGAATTATTTGGCCAAGTTTGAATTTGACATAATTTTTAATTTTTCTCAATTCAGTTAAACGTGGATGTGAATGAAAATCATGTAGAAGAAATTCGCGAATTATTTGGCCAAGTTTGAATTTGACATACAGTAATTTTTAATTGCTGATTTTTCTTCGTTCAGTTAAACATGGACGTGAATGTAAATCAAGTAGAAGAAATTCGCGAATCATTTGGACAAGTTTGAATTTGGCACAATTTTTACTTGCTGATTTTTTTTCCATTCATTTAAAAGAATGCAATGAAAATCAAACAGATTTGTAAATAATTTAACCAACTTTGAATTTCACACAATTTTAAATTGCAGATTTTTCATTCAGTTAAACACAACAAGAATTAAAATCTTATCTAAAATTCTTGAATAATTTAGTCCATTTTGAATTTCACACAATTTTTGTTTGCTGATAATTTTTCTATTCAATTAAAAAAAAAAAAAAGATATGAAGGAAATTCATGTATAAGGTTTGTGAATAATTTAACCAATTTTGAATTTCACACAATTTTTGGTTGAAATTTTTTCCATTTGAATATGACAAGAATGCAAAATTATACAGAAGATTCTTGAATAATTTAATCAGCTTTGAATTTCACATAATTTTTATTTGACGATTTTTCCCATTCAGTTAAAACAATATAAATAAAAATCATGCAGAAGATGTGAATTTTAAGTCAATTTTGAATTTCACCCAATTTTCTCTAGCTGGTTTTTTTCATTCACTTAAAACGATATGAATGAAAATTGCGTAGATGACTAGTGAATTTTAATCAGTTTTGAATTTCATATAAATTTTAGTTGCTGATTTTTCCATTCAGTTAAAATGATATGAATGAAATTCATAATAAAAGATTTGTGAAAAATTTAATCAACTTTGAATTTCACACAATTTTAAGTGGCAGATTTTTTTTTTCAATTTAAATAGAACAATAATGCAAAATCATACAGAAGATTCTTGAATGGTTTTGTCAGCTTTGAATTTCACATAACTTTTATTTGACGATTTTTCCCATTCAGTTAAAACAACATAAATGAAAATCATGCAGATGATGTGAATTTTAATCAATTTAGAATTTCATTCATTTTTCTCCAGCTGATTTTGTTCATTCACTTAAAACGATATGAATGAAAATCGCGTAGATGACTCGTGAATTTTAATCAGTTTGAATTTCATATAAATTTTACTTGCTGATTTTTTCCATTCAGTTAAAAAATGATATGAATGAAATTCATAAAAAAAGGTCTGTGAAAAATTTAATCAATTTTGAATTTCATACAATTTTAAATTGTAGATTTTTTTTTTCAATTTAAATAGGACAAGAATGCAAAATCATACAGAAAATGGTTTGTAAGCTTTGAATTTCACATAATTTTTACTTGCTGATTTTTTTCTTCCATTCAGTTAAATGTGATTATGAATGAAAATCATACAGAGAAGAAATTCGTAAGTAATTTAATCAATTTCGAAGTTGCAAATTTCTTTATTTTATTTTATTTTTTTTAAGATACGAGAATAGAGAGTTGAATGTAGAAGGATCATTTTTATTTTACTGATAATTTTCTTATCAATAATACGATGCACAAACATTAATTATCGGCAATAATAAACATACAAGCCGGGTAGAAAATGTTAAATAAATAAAAATTTAATATTCGGCATACCTTGCTATAAAAATGAAAAATAAAATTACAAAAGCTACTTCACTAAATTACTTTCAATTAATTAATTAGCTCAACTTTCATTATTCACTATATCTTTTAACAAATCGATTGTTTTCCTTTATTTCTTTCCTCTCTTACACTATCTCTCTCTCTCTCTCTTTCTCTCTTGTCTGCTTTTCTTCAACTTTACAATGTCGGCATTATGACGTGAATAATTGTTTTCATTGCAAGGCTTTGCTCGTTAAACATGAAAGGAACTCATTATTTTAACACCATTTCCACTATTATAATTAAGATCCGTTATAATTAGCATTAACTACGTGACTATTTAACTAATTTTGCAAATCAGATATCTGAAGAGTTATTTGAAAAGTTAAAGATGGATTCTAAAAACATTTTTTCTTCTCTTTTTTTGCAAGTTATAAGATAAGATTTTAATAATTTTTACACTCTTAACAAAAATTGAAAACTTTGAAGTGAATTTGTTTTCTATCATTGCTGTCGCTTCTTATAAGAAGTGACATAATAATGGGGAAAATACTTCAAAATTTAATAGAAGCGACAACAACAGTGAGGAAAAATCATTTTGAAATTTAAGAAGCGACAACAACAATGAGGAAAAATCATTTTAGAACTTAAGAAGCGACAACAACAGTGAGGAAAAATCATTTTAGAATTTAAGAAGCGACAACAATAACGGGGAAAAATCATTTCAAAATTTAAGAAGCGCAACAACAATGGAAACAACCATTCAAAAAATTTAAGAAGCGATAACAAAAATGGAAAAACCATTTAAAAATTTAAGAAGCGACAACAACAATGGAAAAAACCCATTTAAAAATTTAAGAAGCGACAACAACAATGGAAAAACCCATTTAAAAATTTAAGAAGCGACAACAACGATGGAAAAAAAACCATTCAAAAATTTAAGAAGCGACAATAACAATGGAAAAAATAATTTAAAAATTTAAGAAGCGACAACAACAATGGAAAAAATCATTTTCGAAATTTAAGAAGCGACAAAAATGGGGAAAAATCATTTTAAAATTAAGAAAGCGACAACAATGAGAAAAAAATCAAAATTTAAAAAAGTAACAAAAACAACGGGGAAAAATCAGTGAATGTGGAAGAAGAAGACTTGATAAGCAGAACAAACCGATTTAATTTACGTCAGATATTTGTTGCTCAGCAGTCATGTAATTACACGGAAAATGGGGATCAACAACGTTGCTTCTCCAAACGGATTAAGTGTAAATTTAAATTCAGCCTGCTCAATTAATGCTTTATATAACAAAAGCATTCCCCCCTTTTCCTCGTTATCGGAATGGTACAAAGTGATTACATCAACTAGTGTCGAGATATTAGTTGCACTTACTTGGATTTCATCAAGTCGCAATTTGCAAAAGTTAGATAGATACTACTACTACTACTACTACTACTACTAGCTAACGCTTACTTCTCGGAAACAATTTCCGATTTGAATTTCTAAAACCCCCCATTTTCAATTTGAGTTTTAGTATGCCTTAAAAGAGATTTAAATGGATTTCTTCCGTCGATTATGAATTATTAAACGAATTGCAAAAAAATATATAGATATAACTCCACTTCTCTCCTGACGTTTTAACAGTAACGATATTTTTCGAGAATATATATATATATATATCAAGAAGCGGCGATATATATATATATATATATATATATATATATTTACATACAGTATAAATATAGTCAAATACTTTAAATCCGATCGATATACTCCAGTCTAAATAAATAAAAAAATAAAAATAAAAATGATATTTTGCTATTTTAACGATATTTACATACAGTATAAATATAGAAGTTAAGTAGCTTAAAATTCAATCGATAGAGCAATCAAAAAAAAAAAAAAAAGGAGATTTTTACATTTTGTTTGTCTGATAATATTTACATACAATAAATAAAATAGTTTAAATCCAATCGATAGTCACATCTAAAAAAGAGAGAGAGAGAGTTTAAATTTATATTTTACTACTCTGAAGATATTTACATATACTATAGACTGTCAAGTAACTCAAATCTGTAGATAGACCGGCCTAAAAAGAATTTAAATTTTATATTTTTTTTTCTATTTTTTTATGATATTTACATACAAAATATACGTAGACAGTTAAAGTAGCTTAAATCTAATCCATAGTCCAAGAAGTTTATATTTTTCCACACACATACATACACATGAACACATATAAGTTATATATAGTCCAGTTAAGAATCGATAGTCCAGTGTAAAAAGAGTTTAAATTTATACTTTGCTCTTTTATAATTTATCCGGAGAACGTTTAATAATTCAAATTTGATTTTGTTTTATTTAATTTATTTATGTACTGAGTTCGATCTTCAGCGGTGTTAGACTAACTTCTAGTTTGGATGAGGCCGGATTAAGCAGGAGTATATATTTTTCTCTCAGTAGTGTGTGTATGTATATATATATATGTATGTTGTCTCTGTAATTCAGAAATAGCATTGGGAAGGAGCTAGGTGAATAATAAAGATGACAATCGAATTAAGCAACTGCCTTAACGATAGTTACGTGAGAAGCATAGAACAATCATGACAACAAACTATGAGAATAAATATGATTTCCGCAATTAAATTAGCGAAGAAAAACAAGAGAAAAATCGTGTTTGGTACGACGAGAAAAGACGAAAAAGAGGAGGAAAAGAAGAAAGGGGGAAAAAAAACATAAGAACGAAATATCCGCGTTTAATTCAGTTGTCTTCTATCTTGGGAAGTGCGGGATTCTGTTGGAAGTAGAGATGAAGGAGCCGTCTGAAAGATTGGAGGAAGAAAGGTTGGGTTATCATTGAGTCAATGAAGGAACTACGGAGTTTTTGGCTTGGAGCCAAACAGGAAAACAAAACACACGAAACGGTGGATTTCTGGTGGATAAAAATAACTCGGAGGCTTTTGTGTGACCGCCGACTGCTGACTATACACCGCCGCCTCACACATCAATCGATTGCTATTACTTTATAGGCAATACACAAGTTGGATATTTAATTGTGTGACGTAGGAAACTGTCGTAATACAATCATATACGTCATCGACTATACGAAAAAAAAAAAGAATAGGGTGCACGGGCGATTAACTGTTTATTATAGGATTTAAGGAGCAAGAAAAGAATTTCTAGTAATGACTGTTGCGATGTTATATCATCCTCGATGGAACGAAACGGGAGGAAGATGCGATGCTTCATTCTTTAACAGGGAGGGGCGTCGGTCTCGGGAGAATCCTAAAAACATTTGGGGCGTGACCTAGCAATTTCAGGTTTCTGGTGCGGGAAAATATCGATCCTGAATCCCGTCATGCAGCGCGCAATTCAACTTATTGACTCTAGATGCTACCCGGTTACTCTTAATTGCAACTTATTTTTCTATACTATTTTACAATGGACCGTTTCTGTTTCGCTATATTAAGTGAAACTCTATATAATCTTTTTTTTTCTTCTTCTTCTTATTCTTCTTTTAAATTTTTCCTTCCGTTTCTTTAATCTTCTATAAGGTTTGGAGTGAAGAAACAATTGTTTTTCTTATGATGTATACTAATCTTCTTCTATTGGAAGTCGTTTTCCATTTGTAATTTCACGCTTCGTTAATCAACAATGATATTTAATAGCTTATTTTCTCTGGAAATGATTTTAGTTCAACCTAATTCGGGAAAGAAGAAAAAAAAAAAGAAAAAAGAAAAGAGCGCAGGCATAGAGTTCAGAGAACAGAAGATGGAATGAATAATTAATCAATAATTTCTCGTAAAGAATAATCAAAAGGCAGTTGCAAGAGAGATATAAAAAGAAAAAGAAGAAAAAAGAAATGATGATTTTGCCTGCCTTCCACTGTTCCTCTAACTGTAAGGAGTGAGGTAATAACGTTAATGGCAAACACGACGACCGAAGATTGAGTTAGTGGCTGTTATAGGACTTAAAACACATTTATAACAACGGATGTGCATAGAAATTCCTAAGCTATGTACTAGTAAAGAGTAGAATCTCGAGAGCTCTAGAAGCTCTTCGCTTCGGTTGATGGTTATTAATTTTTGTGGTCGTTAGTTTAGAAAACAGTCACAAAAAGGGGGGAGAAATATTCAACTAAACTTTGATAATATTACCCCTTAGAAATATGTAATAAAACGAATTTCCAAAGTAGCGTAAGAAGAAAAAATTGCAGTCGTAAAAAAACGAAAAAAAAAAAAAAACTAAAATTGGTTTTAGTCGGATGATGTGTCATTCTTGCATGAATAACAACAATCATGGGGGAAACCCATGATTCAGAAAGTTTATTTAATTTTTTTCTTTTGAAGTAATTTAATAAATTTAATTAATAAATCTTGTTCATTTTTCTTCGAACACGTTGACTTGTTGTAGCCTGTAATATGACATCATCTCTCTACGTCACTGATTATTTATTAGCTAATGCTCGATGACGATATGCGAACTTCTCTATAACGATTCCTATTTTAACGAGAGTTAGAATAGAGAATGATACATAATTTTTCTTCGTATACATAACGAATAAACCGAGAGTTTAAAGAAGAAAAATATGTTATTAGCAGCCAAATAAACGATTTTTTAACGAATTAATAAACTTAATCAATTACTTTTTAGGCCATTTAGAAAATAAGAACAAAAGAAAAACACCGAAACGAAAACAAAAAAAAGAAAAAAATTACCAGTCACGTTTGATGATCTTATTTTAGAAATGTAAATTATTATTAAATAAAGATCGAAGAAAAGTTCAAAAGAGAGAATAATTCGTTTGTTCCTGAAGATAAATTTAATCTTCAGCAGAATTCGAGTTTTTTTTTTTTTTTTTAATTAGAATATTTCATTCGATGAGACGGCTTAAGCTTTGTATAGAAGGATTACTGTTATTTTTTTCTTCTATTGAATTTTTATAATGATTTATCTTTAAAAAAAAATAAAAAATAAAAAAAAATGTTTCCCCCTTCTGGCGGTATCGAAGAAAAGAGAGTTTCTCTTGCGGTTGTTACCAGTTAAAGGATACATCCCGCGAGTCTTGAAGAGGAGAAAGTTCGTTAGCTGAGAAGAGAGAAAGTTAGACTGCAGAAGTGAGAGAGAAAAGTTAAGACCTAATTACATGTAACGTGGAAGTGAGCCTCTAATTAGAAACCTGCTAGTAATAGAAGGTAATTTCCAACAAAAACAAAGATTAAGGCTCGGCTTTGCTGTAGTTATTCTAGGTCAAATTAGCAAGTTGTTACTCACAGCTACTTTGCATCTGTTTTGTACAATCTGAAGTTCTGAAAAATTTCGGTTTGCAGCAACCAAAAGAAGTAGAAAAAGAAGAAGAAAAAAAAAAGAAACCTGTTATTTTTGAGCGAGATTTAAAATAGCATAATTAGTGCCAAAAATACCAGACGTTGTATAAAAATCCCGAAAGTTCTATCTTTACAGCTATCAATGTTAAGGAAAAAATTAACGAAAATTAATGTTGTTATTACTGGTTTAATCTCTTCAGAAATTTAATTATTTAAGAGATAATTAGGCAGAATATTTTTTTTTTATTTAAAAAAAAAAAAAAAGGTAATTTTAAACTTCCTGTAATTAATAAAAATAAACTGTTGTATTATTGAAAAATTTAAGAATTATACTAAATTTTTAAAGTTGCCAAAATGGCATTGTGCCCTCGATGCTCGCAATTTTCTTCCTCTTTAATATATTTTTTTTTTATTATTTATTTTTAAAGAAAAGCGACCATTCTAGAAATTTGATGTTCCGTTTTTCGCGATATTTTAAAAATAAACACACGTAAAAAAATTTTTTTTTCTTCTTCCTCCATCGAAAAATAATAATAAAATTACAGAAAAAAAAAAAAAATATATATATATATATATATAAAAAGAATCTTGTTGAATTTTAAAACAAACACCAACTTTTACAGAATCAAAGGACACAAATTGATTCGCTTGGAAATGGTATTTCTGTACGTGATCCGAATGGAAAATCTCCGGAAATGAACTGCAAAGCAAGAGAAGGAAGGCCAAAATTGGAAAGTTAGTAGAGGTGTGTGACCCCTTAGGACTCCAATTACCACGTGATTAGTTCGAACAACCTGTGTTAATCATAGTCCTTTAAAGATACCTTACATGACCGCGTAATCTTTTTAATTAAAGTCGAACTTGTCAGCTTCCGCTCTCTCTTTTACCTTACAGGAAAAAATCAAAAAAAAAAAAAAAAGAGTAAACGACGAAAACATGCGATAATCAACTCCAAGTTAAAATCTGTCGAATGAAACGTAATGAATATTATCCAGAACAAATAATTTTCGTGAATGGAATCCTTAAAGAAGCGCCATTTTTCTTACTTTTCTCTGTCGATGTACGAGAATAAATAATCGAAACAAACAGGTTAATGGCGATTTTCGGCCTTCGATTTTTTATCTTAATGACGAAAAAGTAGGACGAAAAATTTTCCATAATTAATCAATCAGAAAAATAGGAAGTTCGAGTAACGTATTATTATCTGCGTTACTTCACGGGTTTATAGTATTAAATCTTAAAGGCTCAAAGGCTAATTCTTCCCGCATAAAAAGAAAATAAAATAAATTTCATCAATTATATTTTTTTTTAATGCGAAAAAAAAAATTTTTTTTTCGCAAGACTATAATTTGAGAATACCGTAAGAGGTTCTTTAATTTTGCTTTAAAAATCAACAACAAAATAATTTAATTTTTCCCCCTCTTTAATAACAAGACAAAGTAATTTCTAGTTCTCAAAATTAAATTACTTTACCAGAAATATTTTCTTTTAATTTTATTTTTTTTTTTGTTTTCGTAATTTAAAAAAAAAATTATGCCAATTAGAACAAGAACCACAAAGAGAGGAAAAAAACGCACACACAAATTACGAATAATTGTAATAATAATAATACCGGATAATTAAACAGTAATTTTTTGATTACTGAACGAGAGAGCAACAAGAGTAAGAGCGGACGATGATAATATTCTTACAAGTTAGAAAAGAGTTAATGCCAGACTGTTGGAGTCGGCCATTGCAGAGATCTAAAATATCGACCCAAAATCAAGTCTGTTAATAATACGTAAGAGTATAAGGAACGGTGTTAAGTCGAATGCACGTGTGCCAATTCACACGTCTTCTGGAGTAAAGTTCGTGTGACAGATAATGTTCGTACTTTAAACTGTAAAACATGTTTCTGCAATTTTCTGTCCATTTAAAACTGAGTCTCTTTCTTCAATTTTCTTAAATGGAGAAGTTCAGAATGAAAAGAAAATCATAATAATAAAAAAAAATAATAATAATAAGTAAAATAAAACAACAACAGAAGAAAGACATTATTAATTTTCTCTTAATCCTCGGAAGGAATTTAAATTTTGATAATATGGATATAAAAATCGAATTTTTTTGCATTGCAATGTATATATAATAAATTTTTTAATGTTACCGTTAATAAATAATATTTATACACATTTTTTTCCTTTTATTTGCTGAAGTATTCGTGTCTTATTCCGAGATTTGTAACTGAGTTTCTATTAAAGTAATTTGCCCAAGTTATGGAAACGTAGAAAGCAGGTGGACATATGTTCATTTCTCTCTCATTAAAAATTCCATCAATCCAAAAACTGCTTGATTCTAATCAGTGAGAATGGTGGTGGTGGTGTTACCGTGATGATTATTCAAGAATGCGACAGACAGGAAGAATAGACCCACCTACAGCTTGTAGTCTTTCGTTTCCCCCCTCTCTTCAGAAGAATTTCATTATCCTCGTCAGTTCTACTGACGTCACGATCAGGCGAAATCAATTGCATCATGAGATGGATGATAATCGAAGATGTTGTAGTCTGGATTTCGTTCACCTGATTTCTTTCCCCCGTTTTTACGATCAGGTGATTGAATGCAACCGAAAATTTTTTCTTTTTTTTTTTGCCAATGCAACCACGCTAACAAATCGTTCCGATGCAAAACATACTAAAGAAGTATTGTTGCTTTGAATGATTTATCTGGGATGATTGACAGAGTTTATTACTTTTCCGCACAGAATCGAGTCATTTACAATATCAGTTTTTCCGATCTTCAGAAATGATTTTACGGATACTACTTCACGTGTTATTAGTAGAAGGGGGATATTTCTTCGTGCAGCGATTTTTCCCAACTGCTAATAAATAATGGAGGCTGAAGGTGGACAGGCGAATGTTATTCATCACTTCCTCTACTCCCAACATAAATTCCCAACCTATTAGCTCGACTATTTCTTATCGCTTCTCTAAGATAAGTGGTGGTCAATCTATCCATCAGACAGCCAGACACCGTTTGCTGCAACACACAATTTTTTCTCCTTAAAAAAAACTGCTGTATATATTTATATCTATATTCCTCTTGTCACAATTAATGATAATCCTATGCTAACAAATATGAGAGACAGGGGATTAAAATTATTTTTTATTTATAAAGAAGAGGAGGAAAAAATAAACGAACGTGGGTGTTTTTTTCATTATCTGTAACAAGGATATTGGTAAGAGATTGAGCGTAAAGCGAATACTTCCTTACATCCGGCCACAACTCTGATGGAATCTCTCATAACAACGGAGGATTTCCAGACATTCAATCGTTCGATCCGTCTGTGCAGCTACTAGATTTCATGAACTACCAGGACCTTTTAAAATGACGTTATTGCCACGTCGGGCGTGCCACAGGTCAGATATAATGTCGATAGGAAGTCGTTGCTGATGACAGGAAGTATGCTGCGACAGTCTCTTCTCTTCCGAAGGTCCGTAGAGACTTCGTCTAATTAGACACACGAACTGTTCTCTACGAGTTTGCTTCTGAGCATAGTCATGACGTCAATGAGAATGCGACTGCAACCATTTTGTTTGTACATGGAAATAATTAAAGTAAATTGGCGCAGGCGGCATTTTAGAGGCAAGTTTCGCCGATATCTATACAAAATTTGCATTTATATTTGTTTGGATCGTTAACAAAGATTTAAATAATGATTAAACGATAATGTTGTTTTAATTCAAGTTTATACGAGTGCCGATATGAATCTAAACATAAACACGAAAACATATTGGGTGAGTTTACATCTCTCTAACTATACTCAAAGCATAAATACTTCGATTAGGTTAATATTTGACGTATGAATTTTCATTTTAATTTATTCCTAAGGTATAAGGTATCTCTTGCTGTTTCTTGTAAGCAAATGAGGAAATATGCAACTAAATATGGTCCAGAATGATTCTTTTTCTATGTTTTGAACAATGGGAAATGTTTCTATCTACAGTCGAAAACAGAAAAATGAAGAATAAGAAAACTGGGAGATTGTCGGACTTCTAGAAAGAACCTTCTTCGACCATCCATCTAGTTGGCGAGCACCTGAAGATGACGTCAAGAAGGAAGCTGTGGTAGGAAGTCTCTAGCGACTCAAAGAAAGAGGCAAACTAGAAAT
>WUQG02410929.1:0-16244 GCA_011317285.2 Androctonus mauritanicus
GTTCCCCAGCTAAAGCCACTTCACTGCTAGGCGCGCTGGCTTAGCAGTGCGAGCGAGTGAGGAGAGAGAGGGCAGCAGCAGCAGCACAGCAGCGGCAGCATCGCAACAGCCGGCGGCACAGCACGCTCACCCTCATTATGCTAGTCAGGGGAAGGATTTTTCCCCTGTCTCTCTGTCCTGGTTTGTGTATTCGTGCTATACAGCCTGCGGGTCTCAGCCTTACCTTGCACATAGCCGTGTGAAATTTTGGCTAAACAACATACTGCTTTCTCTATCTTGGCTAGTGACGGGGCATCGAACCGATCGATACATTAATTCCTGGACTTCTGTTCCCATCTCTTCCTAGATAGAAAGGACCCGGGGACTTTCCTGATATCTGTTTTCCCTAGCAAATTTTATGCAGCTTTTTCGATTTTGTCCCGCATTAAATCCGCCCCACTACCAATGGGGGAGGATGTAAAATTATTTCTTCGATCTTACCAGCGTTTTTATAATTTTAGCGCGGTTAGTCGAATCGATGGTTAACACGGTAATCATATAAGGATTAAAAAGAGGAGGACGGGAGGTGGAACAAATCTGTTTAATCTAGTTAAGAAGTATTGGGAGAAATGAGTATGCAAGAAATCTGCAGCGCAACAGATAATTAGGCTTTAGAAGAGAAAACTATCGGAGGTAGAGAGCGATGACTCACCATTGGGGGATTAGGTTGGCGCTGGTCACTTGCGGTCCCTCGCTGCCTCATTTATAATACAAGTCGGAAGACGGGGATACACAAGGTACATCACGTTTCTGTAAACTAAAGGATCCCTCCTGCCAATAACAAGAGTAGCGAAAAGGGAGAAGAGGATACGAATAATAAAAATAGTCAGATTTTTACTTAAGAAAAGCTCATCGAGGGAAGAAAAGCGTGGAGGGTTTTTAGCGGAAGAGTCTAGAAATTTCATTTTATATATATATGGCAATACTTTAAAAAATGATATCTATCAGTGATATTCGACCGGTCCCACGCTATCAGAAGCTGCAATGCACGATGAATGATATGACGACTCGGAGAGAACCTTCCCAAAACGGCACAATTTCCTTTCAGCCACAAGAAATTTCCGAAAGGAGCGTCCATTGAGATGCGGCGAAACATACCGAACGACCTTTGCAGCTGAAAATTTGCAGTGAAAAAGAAAATCGATAACCCGTGTGTCCGGATTGCACGGAAGCGAAACACAAGCTAGCTGATAGATCTGACAAAGTTGTGGAAACAATCATTTTTACTAGCAAAATAGCCAAAAGAGGCGCTTACTTCCCCCATTAACATCATCGATTCTTTATTCGAATTAAAAGCGGCTGCGATATTTTCCCCATCTTCCGCTGTTTACTAATAGCGCATCCAAAATACGCCTGTCTCTTGACCTTTCGATACGAAATGGTAATTTTTAAGGCGCTACAAAGGAAGCAAAAGCCATACCTGCCAAACTAAGTTTTCGAACCTGTCATCACCAATCTCCGGGTTTATAATATTGTATGTAGCAACATAATAAATGCTAGTCCGGTTGACAAGTAGAGAAAGTCGGGCGATGACAGGTGAGGTCATTAGTGCGCGTGGACAGTTACGTAAAGAACGTCGTCCAATCACTATTGACTTATCCATTGACTAAACGACAGAAGCGGCTCAATAACATCGTATTGACCACATGTAAATCCATCAATGAATCAAAATGGAACCCTAGGATCGATACGTAACACCGCCGTTCTGGCACGTACCTTCCAAATTACTGTTTCAATTAAAAGGTATCAACTGTTTTACATGATGGGCACGTTTCGATCAACCACCAGTTCTCGATCGAGCGCTAACCCAAATTAAGCCATTCTGTGTTAGCAAAAAAAATACGAGTGGAAAGAGAAGTTAGGAAATAAAAAATTGGGGCGCAAACAGCTTTCCTGCGCTCTCGGCTTGTCTTTTGGATGCGTAAAGAATGAACGGTAGAGGGGAACAGCCACCCAGGGGATTACAACGGAGACCGGAAACATCACGTGCCCTTGTATGAAAACGGATTTTGGAAAAAAGAGAGAGAGAGAGGAAAATCACGGCTATCGGAATATAGAAAACAGAAAACTGTTAATAATTTTGTACGGGAAGATATTATTAGAAGAGTAAAAATATTGTAAGGGGCGAGCGAGTAGGGAAATAAAGAAAGACGATTGGAGAGTGACGGACACACACAGAGAGAAAGAAAGAGAGAGGTCACAGGATGTGTGGCTAATCGTTTCTCTGACAAGCTGTGTAATTACTCAGCTCACGCGATCAGGTGTGTGTGTGTGTATTGATCACCTGTTGTGTCTGTAGACGTACAAATACCAATACTTTTTGCCCCGAGCTGGGAGCATTTTGTGTCGGTTTAGCGAACGGGAGGAAAAATAATTTGGCTGCAAATTCTTTAAACGCCTTTAAGACGGGAGTAATTACTAGATGGAGGTCGGGGATAATAACTAATTGCCCGGGGAAAGATTGGCCAGCCAGAGGAGAGAGTGGCCACTATAAAACAACAAGCGAATTGGTATCTCATCCGAAGTGCATGGCGCTAACGGACTAATTGGGATAGCTGGGTCTATTTGTCCGCACTCCGCGTCGTCGTTAGACTAGACACTATTGGTTTAGCTGTAATTGTCCACCGGAGAGTGATTTGGCTACTAGCCGTAACAACTGTTGCTCTTTTGTCTTTCTATTTGGGTGGCAAAGTGGGGCGCTGAATTGAATTTACAAGACATCCAGCCAAACTATCCGCTGGGCTACAAAACAAACGTTCTCTGCTAGAAATTACAGCCTTCTCTCTCATTTTCTCGTCATTCCCGCTCCCACGCCAAGTCAAATGTACTGGCTTGTTTCGCCAGATATTTCCCTCAGGATCGCCGACTTCTTTGCTAGCTGCAGATTGGACAGCGGCGAGATAGGCTAAGAAGCCAGCCTCCTGACCGGGAATAGGTCTGATGTTTACAGCCAGACACCGACAACAATGGGCCAGAGGAATTCTCCGCTCGGATTACGTGCCGCCGCTAATGTCCCATCGTGTCATCACGTACCTACATATTGCGTGTTAAGTGTTCGATGTACAATAGATGCGAAAGATTTACACGAAAGGCTAAGAGCAGTTTCCAGCGCTAGTGTTGACACACGAAATAAAACCGGTGGGGGAGGGTATTTGCTAAGCAGTATTGGCCAAAAAGTGTATCGATTAGAGCGGGAGCACTCTGCCCATGCTTCAAGTACCATCAGCCACCAGACAAGCTGTCTGTCTCCACCGAAACGATAGCGTAATAAATTCTATCGATAATCCAACAAAACTTTAATTCCTTCATTGTTTACCAATGACATACCTGTAGCGTCAGCGCCAACCAAACTCTCACTTGGCACTCGATAAAGGTAGACCAACCGCCAGTCTACCGAAAAAAGAAGAAAAAAATGGCAAATCCATATTATAGCCAGATCAAGGGGGAATGCGAAGGAGGAAAAAAAGCGGGCGAAGCTTTTGGTATCGACAGTCGCCTTCCTATGACTCAATTACGTCCGCCAGACCATTTTTCGGACTCAAGCTACTATTAGAGTTAGGACCGGACCTATCTAGATTGGTAGTCTGCAGCCAGGAAAAAGTGGCTGTCAGGCGCGAGCGAGAAGAACGACTCCGGATTCTCGATTATAATAATCATCGGGAGAACGAGCGGACGAAAAATACAGGGGGTGATCCGCTTCCGTGCAGTCGACCGTGAAAAACTTTATATTTTTCCCAGTTTTCTCTTTCTGCTGCGCCAAAAACATCAAAAGGCAATCAATCGAGAAAGACGACAATACCCCCTTTTCCATAAACGTAAGTAAACAAGGAAGGAATATTCCGGTCTTACATGACAACAACATGCATGAGATGTGTAATTCTGCGGTCACGACATCCGATAGATGACCGTATGTGGACTTTACTGAATGGAATGGCCAATTAGAAAGCTCTGAGCAAATACGGAACTATTGTCACAAGTCCTTTCGTTCGTTATCGTGCCACAGAAAGAGACCAACGTCTGTATATTCAATAGAATATTACATGTGTAACATAGGCTAGTAAATAGATCGTTTCGCGTGGCGACGCTCCATTTTCTTGCCTGTAATAACAGGTAACGACCCGACTAGGCCGGACACTCCGGGTGGCCAAAGAATTTGTCTCCCGCCCGAAGACACAAAATCTGAATGTTCCACCCGCTCGCCCTAAGTATTGCCATCTCCGGAAGAGTAATGTCCCCAGTAAAGACGGGCATAGAAATCATTCTAGCCTCTTTTATTTATTGAAATATTCCTCCTCCCGGCCGGTCCCACCGAAGACGGTAAGAGAAAAAAGAAGGGATTTAAATTTCAGCGGCCAGCTAGTTGAAAATGTGACACGCCAATGAAAAATCTAATAGTCACGGGGGGACGGTCGACACGCGCCATCTCGTGACTGCCTAATAAATTCCGATTTGTGACGTTTTAAAAATTCCCCCAGTGGTCCAGCCAACATGTCCAGGCAGGTTGTTTGATACCGCACGTTGTCTGACGTTCTTTCATCGGTGTTTTATGTCGTTTCTCGTTTTAAATCGCTCCACGTCTGACTGCCAATGTTGGCCGGCCACCCGGATGGAGACTTGGGACAAAGACTTGAGAGATGTCTTCTGACTTTCACTTCATTGTGTAACGACGTGATCTAACTGAAATTGTTCCCGGTCTGGACAAAAGACACCGCAACAATTGTTTAAAAGCCACTTTTAAAAACACTCCTCCCAATTCCCATTTAAATACACCAAACAATCAGAAAAGAAACGTCCAGATATATATAAACTTATTCTTTATTTTGACCATGAAAGTGGATTACAGTCCATTACGGCAGATGAAATAATCCGAATTTATTTTGGGTCCACTGATAATGTGTCGAATGCCGTCGTATCCAATGAACAACTCCCTGTTTGAGGATTTTAAAGTTGCCGGTGGTATAAGAAAGATTTAACTGCCTATAACTAAATTACCTAAGTCCTATGGGGGATGAGAGGGAAAACTGGAGTCTCGAGGGAAGAGGACCACAGTTCGGCTAGAGTAGGCCAAGATAAAACAATATGGCTACTAGGATACTTTCGAGAGAAACTGGGAAGAAAATATCGATTAGAAGACCAATTGTGAAACACTGCGGGTTACAGAAAGCTGTACAGTGGACAACTGCTATTTTAACCCCTAGCGGAAAATATATATACTACAGAATAAGATTTGAACCTAGCTTTTTCACTGGCGAAAAAAACTTCTCTCTGGAGATATATGACCAGACGCTACGTTTACCTTACTCTCATATTTCTCTGGTAAATGGCACCCACCGACAACGGCATTTTATTAATCCGCCAATACAATAAACTTAAAAATTGATAAGATATCGTAGGGAAAACGGACTAACGAGAAAATTTTCCGGGTCGTTAAGAAGCGCCCGAGTGTTGTCACGAAAGAAAAGAAGGTAAAGGTGCGCCCAGCTCAGTTGGCCAACTTAACATTTTATTAACTTACTCGATTGGTACAAAAAAAAAATTAATTTAAAAAAAAAAGGAGGAGCGACAAAATGGAAAAACGTCGGAAAATTTAGATAATGGAGAGTCAAAGCTGGAGGACAGAGGAAACAAAGAGCGGAAGGTGGCCGAGACCTCACCTTGGAACAATGTTGAAATATGATCCTATCGATTGACAGTAGGTCATTAGATCCCGTTACATTGCTACACCGTTTTCTTCTAGGTAATAATAATACAGTCAATATTGACCAGTCGGGTTAAACGTTTCTTCGAACCTTTCTTTCCCTATATAATGACTTCTACTTTACACTCTCTTCGATACGGATAATTAGACGTGGACCGGTTAGCGAAGGATATGGAAAAAAAAGGAAACAAGTTTTATAAATATGAAAGAAAAACAGGAAGTCGACTATTAACGTTGTTTATTTATTGAGAAGAGGATTAATTTTTAAAAATATCGGCAAAAGTTGGTAGATCTAACGAGGTTTTAATGAGAAGACCGAAATCTTAATTAGTATACGGGAAGAAATCAATCGCCATCTCAAAAAATAAAAAAAGTAAAAAATCCATCCGTCCAATAAGAAAAGTAAAAAAATATTAAACACACGTATTATTTTTGCACTGAAGTGTAGGTATCGGTAATAAAGAATATATTTAAGAGGAAAGAAACTGGATAGAGGATGGCGGAGAGAAAATTACTAAACTGGCTACGTAAATAGATCAAAAGTGCAGAAAATGAAACAGACTACAATTACGTGGCAATGTGTGTAAGGGAAGAGAGCCAGGTCAGCGAGTGACCCGACAGTACAGTGTGTGACCTAAAAGTCCTCCGGCTATCTATAGAGAGAAGTGGCATTTCTAAAATCAATATAGCCGGGGAGTACAGAACGTGGGCAGAGGAGGGAAGGAGGAGGAAGAGGAGGAGGAGGTAGAAAAGAAGAAGAAAAAAAAAAAAAAAAAGCTAGAAGGCTGAATGCCGACAGAGACGGCCAGGCCAAGTGCTGCAGCTATGGCGAACGTCAATACCCCGAGCGGAGCAGGTGACCGGCGTGAAAACCTGACACGAACGAAGACGTAGAATACTTTGGGGAAACACCGACTCCTCTCTTAAGTACACGCCGACTGTGGACATCTCCATTTACTCATAACAGCTGGACAGTTATACTAAAACATTGTTTGGTCTTTATTCGACTGTTGGGGTCGGAGTATCGGTTCCATCTCCATCTAACTGTTTACCACATTAAAAAGGGGCTTATTTTTTTCCAGGTGGTAGAAGATAAAGCTGACAGCACGTCATCTGCCCCTTTGAACCCCGGGGTGGATAAAAGTCACGTCAGACGGTCATTAATACAGGAGATCGCATTCCCTGGCCCCGTGACACACATGTAGGACGAGGTAGCAAAACAGGAAGATCGTCTAATGGACAAGCCAGTCCCCTTTATCCTTAATTATCTTCACTCTCCTTATGTACTTGACTGGAATTGATGCACGTGTCTGCCACCGTAGATCTGGCACGAAAGACCAAATCGCTAACGTTTTAATCCGGAGATAAGCCGGGCGTTTATGAACCCATTTTTTTTTTCGACAGTCGCACGTCCAACACGCGCCATTCTCAACTTTAATTGAAATATCCGATCGATGAAAACGGTAGAAAGGCCAAGACGGAGACAGAAATTTCCGTCAACTAAAAATAGCATTACCCTTCGGTAATAGATTGAACAGGAAGCATATAAATCTACTTACTTCTAAAGTAAATAGAATAATCCACATGAAAATAAAACAAAGCAATCGGAACAACTTAAACTGACATTTTGCCCTTCCAACCATTTTAACCTCTCAGGCATTTAAATGTGCTTCCGTTACTGCGTTAATTTTAAAATGGCGATTTAAACAATGCCACGGCCAGTAGAAAATAATTTCCAGTCTAGTATATGGATTATTTTATGATGGCTGATGTTTCCCCAGTCGGTACGGGGAAGGAAAACAGCTTTAGTTATGGCAAAGCTTCTGTCGTGACCTCTAGCTGACCGCCCTGGCCTGTGTCTATCAATCCGTCCCTATTAACCCCGACAGCATTCTGACCGGTGACTGTCACCTAGAGTACGCTGGGCACAAAGGTACTTATCATCGGAATCTGTCCATCCATCACCAGCGTCTGTAATGACACGGACAAGACCCCCTGGACAGATACGGAGGTCTTCACCTCTCTCTCTCTTTTCTCGCTGGCTAGACATCTAGCGGCTCTCTTACAGCATCACTACTTTCAGAATATATTCTGTGATCTTCCTCAATTCAGATCTTATCCATAAGTAGTTCCAGTTCTGATGATCGAATGGATTGTCTTTTGAAAAAGTGGACGAAACATCTCTGGAATGTACTTTGAGTGGAAATAGATATTTCTGAAGGACTGTCCATTTGACATGCTCCAGTAAAGATGACGAAGAGCTTACAGTGATGGAGAATATACACAGAAAAATAAATGAAAAAAAAAAGACGTCTCTCGGACGGTTGGCCACGTCTTTTCCGCCTTCCTTCCTCTCATTACAATACCAGTTAATGAACCACCCGCGCTTCTAATCTATGGACAACTTCCCAGAAACATTCTCTAGTCATCAACATTATGTGAACGTTCCGAGAAATCGCATGAAAATATTATGTTTTAGTTCGGTGCACTTAGCAGGGACGACGGTGGGACCAAACTAAAGCGCATCGGTTATTTATTAATGTTATTCCATCGAGTGAAGTAAAAACCTCTTAAGTCGAAGCTGTTGGCTTTTCATTTCTCTTCTGAGTTGTTCCAAGTAACACATTAATGTTTGATGAAATCGGAAAGATGTTTAAAAACACCCAACGACTACATCCAATCGTGCTTATACCGACCCAAAACTTTATTATTCACTACGTCATTAAAACCTCCTTCCATTCGTTTAATATGCAGATTTGAATCAAACATCGATTAATTAATTTTTATTAATTAAATTGTCGATTCTTCGGATAATCGATTTCCGTCTTGGAGCCGTTTTTAATGCTTACTTCAACAATTATGATTTCCACATTCAAATCGGGTGAAGAATTTAACAGTGACGATAACGAACCACGTCCGATGCTGACTCCAGCAGGAGCGACGTTAAAAATGAGTAAACACTACAACTACCTCAGTCAGTCACAAATTCAAGTTCAGCCATATTGATCCGACCTATAGCCCTCTCGTACAATGCTTTTCACTCGAGAGAATAACCAAAAAATATTATTTTTTAACAAGATCTATTTATATCTCGTATAATAGCGGTTATTTTTAGTTACCAAGATGGACGAATGGAGTAATAATTTTCGGTTTTTAATTGATGAATGCAGAAATACATAAAAAAATAGATTAAAGTCGGAAGATAATATGAAAATCGAAAGCAGAATAGCTTTAAAATTAAGAGGGAAAGTGAAAGATCAGAGCATGGCAGTTGTGGACGTGGCAATAACGCAATATAGACCCGGGTTCTTTTCCGAAAATTTCATATCGTCTGTTCCACTCTAAACTGGCCAAAGAGGCAGTAATCAATAGGTGGACAGACAATGCTCATCGAATTTTGAACTTTTTCTTTGTTGCTAGGCTACGTTTTTTGGTAAAACTCCTACAAATTTTTATCGTCAACATGTGGAATTAAGGGGAGCCAGTGGCCCCACGCGCTTTAGCTACGGCTGGCCAGTACAATTAATTATATTTCTTTTAAGTAATGACGTTTACAGGGCGGTCGGGCCGACTTTAAAAGACCACTAGGATGGATAAAACTACCATACAGATAAATTACACCATCCTCGCTTAAAAAAATATATTTTTTAATATTTTTTTTTTATTCCTACAAATTAGTCTGTTTGGAAATGCGGCATATTTTTTTCTCGATTATTCTGCCATAACTGGAGAGTAGTGGAAGAATTTTAGAATTCCGAAATTCCGCTAAGATTTATTTTGAAAGAGAGCCACTTTGCACGTTTTATCATGCAAATGACGAAAAATACAACGCTTCTCTTCCCGTTTTACACGCCGAAGATGCAAATCGTGAGCTAGACATATTTTTTTTTTTTTTCCTCCACTAGACTAGCTTCCAGAAAAGAGGAACGTCATGGACACAGGCATGAATGTCGTGTTATATCTCTCTTAGGTGTATTTCGAATTTACAGAAAGATTAAAAACATGTCGACCGTCCAATAATGTGCTGTGTTGCGCCACTGCTATCAATTTTCGATACAATTTCTCTAGTAAATAAATCCCCCCAAAAAAAATAAAATAAAAAAAATTTTTTTTCTTTATTCGGAAAGGCAAACTTCTTAAAGAATTACTCGCTTTACCTTCATATTTTACCATTTCGAATTTATCTTTTACACTGAATGACGAGTACAATTATTTTCAAGAAAAAAAAAAAAGACCAACTTGGTCCACTTCCTAACAGCAAAAAAATAAAATATAAAAAAATAAACGGGAAAACGTCTTTTATTTTGATGGCGGTAAAGTGTTGGTATACAATATAAAACTTGCCAAAATTTTGAACATTTGGAAAATGGCCACACACTTTTATGAAAATTAATCGCAGGATGAAGATAACTTCTCAACTAGTTACATCATTATAATCGTCAAAAGTTTCCATCCAGAAAAAGTTCGTTCGACGAATGATTACATATTTCAACCCTCCTCAATGCGCTTATAATGACTCTATTTATTTTTATATATATATACCACATCCATTTGACTCAAACAAGAAGAAATTTACCGATGACCAAGTTTCAGATGAGTAAAAAAAATATATAAATATATGTTTAACTTTAGGTAAGAATAAAAGCGTAATTTATGATTCAACCACTAAAATTGGTAACTAGTACAGCGGGATAAATTTTCGTTTTTTGTTGAATTTTAATATAATTTTTAACCTCAAGATCCTGAGATACGGAGTGTTTATGGCCAGATATTCATAGAAAATTTTCTGATTCGTGCGACGCATTAATGTTTTAACAGATAATTAAGTCGAGAGGAGGGGGAAAAAAAAAAGAAAATTCATTCGAGTAGTAAATGCGATATTCATCTGCCCCGCCCGGTTTATTTTCTATAAGATCTTTACACTTAATTAAGGCAGTGGAACTGTTACATATTCCATCGGTGTTCTTGGCTGGAGCCAAAAATTAAATAGATAATTTGAAGCAAATGGCCGGAACTTTACATAAACGTATCTACGGGAGTTATCTGAAAGTTAATTAATCAGTAAATATGAATTAAGGATAACTCATTAACAGACTGTGGCCACCATCACCAGCTTCTATTCATTTATGTTAATGTGGCAATTACTTGTTCCCACTCTGGCATTAACTTAAAAGCTTTCCTCCTCTTCTCGGTAAAAGGTCGAAAAAAATTAATATTAGCAATAAGCTACTACTCTGACGGCCATTAAACGGTTAATTAGCATTTATAAAATTTTATCCATAAACATTAATAGGCAATTATGTGTAATTATGCAGAGAGATGGTTAACTTATGCCCGTGTAACGTGTCATTCAGCAGCCATCCATTCTGATTTCGGGAGAATTTGCATAAAATGATCTACTCTCAAAGAACGAAAAAAAAGTAGAGAATAAAAGAAAAAAAAAAAAAAAAACAGAAAGGGAGAATTGCGAATCTAGTTCTCTGTCTTCACGACACAACTTTCCTTTTCCTTATATTTTCCTCCGTTTCAAATTTCTCAGAAATGAAAGAAATTCGATATATCACTTCGCTTCTTGTTTGTTATTTTCCAGAACGTATAATTATTTAATAATAAAAAAAAAAAAAGGTAGCGAAGAGAAATTTCTCCAGATGTTATATATATATACATATATGTTAAAGTTGTATTTTGAACATTTAAAAACTGTTTATGTTTTAACGTAAGATGTTCAATAATCAGATTGGTCAGCGCATTTAGAGATAAACAAATGGCGTATTGTTGAATGGGAGCCATCATCGGTCACGCTAACTATTGTCGATATTATTGGTCTGGATATCCATTGTTTAAATAAACAGTCGTGTTATTACGGTGGAAGTGCAGCAATTATTCGTAACATGAGAATCTACTCTAGACAACAACTATTATCTTTCTTGACAAACATTTATCAACAATATGGTATTGAAACGCTCAATTTGGATAGCTTCCGGTGAACTTAAGCAAGGAAAGGAAGGGAGGAAAAAAAAAAGGAAAGATAGCCAGGTCAGTATAGTTACGGCTCAGCAATTTGAATGGCTGCTGTCTGAACTAATATGTCTTCATTGTCATGGTAATCTCTTTAGTCAAATGCATCCTACAATTATTTGTTATTTGCTCGCTGCTTATCTATAAAAAACACATTTCCTTTTTTTTTTTTCTTCTTCCTCTACGCGTTTAAGACACAATCTGTATTTTTATTTAACGCGAATTTATCGCGGTTCTAAATCAGATTAGATATTGAAAATTCGAACTGTCGGATGGAGAAATATTCGATTCGAAATTTAAACATTTAATCGGCTAAATTCGCCAATGGTTACGCATTAAAAAAATACATTTTTTTCTCCCTTAATATCGTCTAAATTTAGAAGCTGGAATCACTTTTCTCATATTGTTTTACAATCGGAAGTGACTGTGCCAAGAGATTATCATCAACCTAATTTACCTCTCGGATATTTACGTGGAACATAAATCATGATCTAGGAAAATTAGCTTCTTTGTGGACATATAAAGCTAATAAAAATCCCACAGGCGATATATAAATTGCACACATCTTTCAAATCTGCATTACTTTCTTTTGATAATTTTTTTTTTTTATTTTTTGGCCATTTCTGGATCAGAAAGAAAACCGATAAAATTTTTGTTACGCCATTTTTTTTTATTTTAATAAAATAAATGCAAAAATTACCAGAAAGGTCAGCGCAGTTCAATTGTCTTGGAAGTTATTTATATCAGATGGGAATAAAATATTATTCAACACTATAGTTATTATTATATGCTACAAAAATTAGGCTAGAAAAGATGAGTCAGAGAAGAAGAACAATAGCCAGACGACAGATAAGGATCTATTTTCTGGTCTATCCTGTATTACAACAACACTAGTAAAATTCAAACGACTAGGCAAGAAAATTATACACGAAAAACTAACCAAAAAAAAAAAAAAATCGTATTCGAGACCGAATCGACACAAGAAAAACAAAAGCACAATAGAAAATATATACGAGATTGTATAGATTTTTAATTTATGTCATTTTGAAAGCGGGCATATTTTATCAACAGGTTACAAAATGATTGCTTTTATCGCTTAAAATTTTTTATAATTAACGAACAATAACTACCAGAGAGGGGGCAAGAGAGACGCCTGCCCCGGGTTCACAATTTTAGGGGTCTCAATTGATAATTTTATATTGTTGGAGATTCGGGTGTTTGTAAAAATTTGAAGTTCTCTATCAATGTTTTCGCTTTTCTTGTACACTTATCACTGTATATTTGTCAGTTTTTTATTTTTTTTTTTTTGATGGTCTCAAAAATATTAATTGCCCTGAGCTATTTTCTCTGAAAAGCTCTCATTACAAATAAACTAAGAGGTATTTTTATGTATCGATTTTTGTTGGTGAATGTAAATGGAAATGGCCATTTCGGATATTTTTAGCAAGTTTAATTATGTTGGAAGAATATTTGATGGTTAATGAAGCGGACACAATACTGCAGTTACCGAAACGATATCGCTATAGATTATTTTATTAAAAAATAAAATGTTGTTTAAAAATATATATATTGCTCTGCGGAAGAAATGTTTGAAACAGTATCTAAGCTTACGTTCTCAATTTAATTAAAATATATTTAAATACAGTACATCGAAATTTGTTTTATATACAAAAACTGTATAGAAGTACATAAGATACTAAGATGTAATGATCAAGGACTTTCAGAGAAAATGCGAGGTCCGGGGAAACTAACATTTTTGAGGCCTTCAAAAAATAAAAAAAGTAAAATTGACAAATATATAGTGGTAAGTGTACGAGAAAAACGAAAACATTCAAATTTTGACAAACACTGAAGCTCCAATAATATGAAAATATACATTTTTTCTAACATATTGAGTTATAACTTGAGGCCCTCTAAAATCGTGAGGCCCGAGGCAGCCGTCCCTCTCTGATGGTCACTGGTAATGATAGAGCTATAATAAATCACGTTTAAAGAATTAAAAGACGAAGATTTTTAAAAGTAATAGTTGTTAGAACAGTTAATAATTAAAGCCACTATGATTTTGATACGCAAATGGTGTGTATTTCATTCCAACGATTAACAATGTAATTGTTGATTAATCGAAATCGCCACCAGATCATTTAATTAAAATTTTTTTTGAATAATTTGTATCGATCTATTATTTAACTTTCGAATAAGTAACTGAAGTACAGAGTAGAAAATTCGGTACAGATCATTCTTCATTTTACAGGAATACTTTTTCAATTTTTATGCATTTATCACGTTTGAATATTCATTTATTTTTACACCTCGAATATGTTTTGTAGCCGGAATGTAAAAAATCTATATTATTTTTAATAACTAGATGATTTAAAAATAAAGATGGAAATATACTACACACGAAGAATATATATCATTCCATAAAAACAACACGAGAAAATTATTATATGGTACAAAAAAATAACATATACTGTGTCCGAAAAAATACTAGAAGAAAGATTTATATAGAACTGTGATTTCAAAATATATATATATACTTATAAAAGTTCATTTTTTAAAATTAAAAATTACTAGTTTTAAATGTTAGACTGATTAAGAATTCAACAGCGTGACTTTTAACATATTCTGACAATTGTCTTTATAACTCCAAAGAAAAAATTTTCGTCACAAATATATGTTCGATATATATATATATAGGGAAAGAGAGAGAGAAGAGAGAGAGAGAGAGAGAGCTATCGTTATCGAGCGATATTTCCTCGGGAATAAAATGATGATAGAGCATCGTTTGGCAGCAATGATGATGTATCGCGACGCAATCCACACTGTTAGCGTCACAACGGGCATATATTTAACAACTGTAAAAATCATTCAGCTATGAAACATTTCTACCCATCTACACGGCTCGGGCTAAGCTATAAAGACGCCATTAAAAAAAAATTAATTGAATCGAATCGGTTCCATTAATATTTATAGAAAACGCTTTTTTTAATTCGACACACCATCGGTGGGGTAGCGGACAGATGTGTGCCGGACCTATATTCGACTCTGGTATAGTTTACACGCTTTTCCCGTTATAATAACTCCCAGTTATATAACAGGCAATTGTGTACGACCTGGTAACCCGAAAGGTATAAATCTCCCAGCTGACAAGATAGACTAAGCTTAATCACGAGCTTGGAGAAATTGTTAATCCTTAATCAATGTTTAGGACGCAATCTGTACGTGTGTAAGCTATTATATTCTGTATACTGCGCGTTTGATACTGGTAACGCACTAGATGAGTACGACATCGGATTTTTAATTTTCTTAAATTCTCCAAAAAAAATCTGTTAGCGGCCGTGTAGAATTTGGTGAAAGAAATATTAACCAGTTCAAATGATGTGCCAACATTAAAGAATATCGTTGGTCTCTTTAATTATTCATTTTTAAACATTGTCACAGTTTAAAATCAGGCATCAAATGGATGGTGATCCAGTTGGTTATCATTATATTTATGTTTGATAACGTGTCGTATATAATGAAAATTTTCTTACAGTATATTTAATTGAACTTTGACACTGTATACAACAATAGATTGTTTGGAAATTTCTGTCACTTTTAAAGGGGAAATACGTGTGACACGGACAGGTAAATGACTAGCTCTATTTTTTCGAGTGTAGCTAATAGAGAAGAAACTGCTTCCGAGAGGAAAAAAGCGCTCGATACGTCCCCCCCAGACTTAACTAATCCCATCGGACGAGTGTGTGAAGGTTAGCAGAAGGAGGGGCTAATGGCAGCCACCGGTGGCAGGTAGGGCCAGATCTTCGTCACTTAATGGTGGCCTTCCGTGATCCCCATCGTGACGTGTCACGTCCCGGTGGTGTAGCGCCCGGGAATAGAAACGGAGGCTACCACCCGGACCGGTGCCTCGACCACGGAGGCGCTAAATAAGCGGAGGAGATACGACAAATGGGAAAGAATCAAAGTGGCCCTAGAAAAGGAAAAAAAAAAAAAAATGTAGAAATAGGCCTACTGGTCGGGTAAAATAAATCTATACTACTTTACGTTCGACCATCACTTTGTTTCGAATTTAAGACCAGTACCGACGGCAAAAAAAAAGATCTGATGTGGGTAAAAAGAACGAAGCAAATGCGTCGAGTGCTGCAACTTGGCCTGGGAGCACTAAAAGAAATCAGAAGCTCGGACTGAAAACTGAATTTTCCCGGTCTTCTCATAGAAACCGCATTTCAGCCAGCACTTTCTCCCCACCATCAGGACATTTGCAAGCGCCGAGAGGCAGGAAGAGAGGGGAAGCCTAGTAGACCACAACGGCAGGACCCCACAGTAAGAGATAGAACGTCTGCCATAAATTTGCACCAGCCGAGTCAAAAATTCGCCGGCCAGCTGCTTCGGGTGAGTGTGGGGTGGGAGGCAGAAAAAAGACGACTCTCTCCTATATATATAAGAAGAATTTTTTTTAAATTTTGTATTCATAATATACTTACTCGAT
>WUQG02410940.1:0-16243 GCA_011317285.2 Androctonus mauritanicus
AAAATATTCAATTTTCAAACCGTGTTATATCAAAACCGTGTACAAAAAGACCGTGTAAAAACAGACTTAGGTGTACTTTACATCATCTAATATCTTACTGATTACAAAAAAGTCTAAGTTCTTTTAACATTAATATTTTGATTAGTCATTTCCATACCGAATGCAATTTTATAACTGTTTTATTTATTTTTTTAATCTAAGGTAGGCTGACTTTTCCAAAACTTAGATTTTTATATTATTTAGATTTTGCTATACTATATGCTGATACTTAAGATATTTTCGAGTTATCTACTCGCAAATATCTGAAGTAACGAATATTGAAAGCTAGTATATAACATTTCTAATCTATAAAAAAAATTATCTGCCGAATAAAATCTAAAGTTCTAAACTCTAAATTTTGAAGTTTAAATACAGTAATTTTCAGTTTCCTTCCTAAGCTGTGAAATTACCGGGTCGAAATAATCAAATAACTGATTTTTTTTATAAAAAAAATTGACTTATACGTTTATTAGCATTAAAAATTTTTAGTAGTATGTATTTTTACTGAATTTCGTTTATATATATCAAATAATTCAATAGTTATTAGACAACTTCAGAAGTTTGAATATTTGTCATTTTTAAGCGGATGCTAAATGGTTTAATCTGATCTTATGTCACGGTCAACTTTAATGATCTAATGTTTCTACCTAATTTCATAAAGATCAATCAAATAAATTATTAGAAAAACATTTAAAGATGTTTAAACGTCCATCATTTTTAATTGATGGACATTCAAACTTCATTAATGTCATCGAGATTATCTTCTAGCTCAGGGTTTCTTAAACTTTTTGGTGGGGACCCCATAATAATTACGAAAATTTTGTGGGACCCCATAAGCATTGCGCAAATCCAACACACGCGAGTGAAACTGTCAGTTTTTCACTTGTACTGTGATATACTATTGCAGTTTTAGGTCATTAACTTTAATTTTTAATTTTAAGACATAATTATTTAAAATTTTCACATTGTTCTAACAAACTTGTTACGAAAACAAATTTAAAAACAAACGTGTTACGGATGTCCGTTCCGTAACAAGTGATTATCAAATACTAAGACGGAGAACGTGGAAGTTAGTTAACTCTTAAACAAAACATAATACGTTAAATAATAATGAATATAACGATAAAATAATAAGAGCATAATAAAAATGATAGATAGAATAGGTCAGAGTCAACCTCTTCACAAAATGAACGTTTCTATTATAAAAAATGCGTCGAAACGTTTTCGTTTTTTTCTTTATCTGTATTGTCTTTATCTATTTTCAGATACATTGTGCAAAAATACTGTATTTGGTAATTGTAAAATTATTATAATAAGTTAAAGAAATATCAAAATTGCTAAAATTTTTGGCGACCCCTGCTGCAGGTCCCGCGACCCCAATTGGGGTCGCGACCCACAGTTTAAGAAACTCTGTTCTAGCTTTACGTTACTATTAAATTTCATAAAAATTCATGAAATAGTTCAAAATATATTAATAGAGTATCTCAAAAGTTTGAAAATACGCCATTTTTGAATGATTGAAGTTAAAATATTAAAAGATGCGACGTCGAGATATAATTTATGCCATCTTTAATTACTGGCAGAATATTTTTAAGATTATTTTTAAATTTGGTATTTCAAAATTTAATAATACAGGAGAGTCAATAGAAGCGATCTTTATAAAAGTCTTTCCGAAAGTAGGTTAATTATTACTGTGAAATATAGTATAATTGACATAATTTATAAACAATTGAATGAATATCTATCAATAACGAAATATAAAACGACTTTAATATATTAAATTATCTAAAAATTAATTAAACCAGCAAATATTCACACTTCTAGACAGATGCAAAAGGCATTAAACTGTTCTTTTTATATTATCAATAATTTGCAATTCAATAGGCAACTGCAATTATCAATCTCAAAACAATTCGACTGAAATTCACTGATTATTAATTACAAAATATCATATCAGGCATAAGCTCTGAGATTAAATAGCATAAAAAAACTGTTTTAAAAAATTTAATATAAACAATTTCGAGTAAAAATTTTTATATATTCCTATAAATAACGAAGTTAAATATGAATTCTTTGAAAAGTTTTAAATTGAAAGTTGTTATGACAAATCAATTTTTTCCGCAAGAATAATTGTTAATTTCTTTAATGTGTTTCTGAATCATTATATAAATCGAGTATATCAAGCTACCTTTATTATTTGCGCACTCACTTATCAGTAAAAAAAAAAAAAAAAAAACAGAATGCATCTCATACAATAGGCACATATTATTAGGAGCAAAAACACGTGCATCTCCGAAAATTTCTTAGATATCCCTAGAAGTGCTTGTACTTTATTTTGGAGATCATTAGCTTATACTGTACTTATGCGTAAGTCAATGTTTTAACCAATTCACTTTTTCAGCAATTTTTTAGATGCATAACCAGGCGAAGAACTCGCGGTAAGAAAATTGTAAGTCATGAAACCAACTTTTAAATTTCTTAGAAAATGATACTTCGCGATAGGTAAGCAGTAATAATTTGCTTTATTTATAAATTCGTAAAGTACACTCTAAAGCAGCGGTTTCAAACTCGTGGTCCCATGCCTTTTATTGCGGCTCGCATAGCATTTATTATAATCAATGAGTATATAAAATATATTCAGAAAAAAAAAATCACAATTCTATTTGAAAATCATTTTAAAGTGTTTTTATAAAATGTACTGAAACTCAATAAAACAATTTTTCAAACTTGTTTCAAACTCAATAAAATTTCCACTCAAACTTATAAAAACTACTATTGTTTATAATTAATTTTATTATTTCGAATATGAATTGAAGCATATCATTCTAAGGAAATTAAAATGTAAATAAAGTCAACAATCAACAATCAATTTTAGATTATTTCATGTAAAAATATTTTTTCGTAAGGCATTAATTTTAAATGCGGCCCTCCAACTAACAAATGTCTAAAAAAGCTCTTTGAACAAGTTATAGACCGCTAATCTAAAGCATCGAGTGTTTTTATATTATTTTTATTAAAGCGTTTATTCGATGGTAAAAATAAATTTATTGAAAAATTTTCGAGTTTCTCAAATCTCCAAAGAAACATTATTCACAGAAGTAAGAAACTCTTACAGAAAATTTATTTAAGCATCCAAAAGCAAAGCAAAATAATAATATAAAAAAATTATTTTTTTTTTTTCGAAAATTATAGAAATTGTTATAAGATTTAAATTATATTATAAAATATCGAATAAAATTTAATTTTAAAAACTTCTTAAGCTATATTTTCACTAATATAACGATTCTGTATGCAATTGTATTTATAGCGAGCAATATTTTTGTATATATCGTATTTTGTTTCATTATTGAAATCATATTACAGGATGCAATAATTTAAATTTGATAAAAGTGACAAACAGGGCATGTTAGAGCAGAGATGGTGAACCGATGGCTCTCTGAAAAATTGATAAAGAAAATCTAGTTACTTATACTTATTAGTACCAAAATTTTCTTTATCAACTTTTAATTGATATGTTCCAATAAAGAGTTAATTCTACTATATTTGGTTCTATATAATATTAATTATAGTCTTACTCATGCATTTTAATAAAAATCTAACAGTTTTTATGAAAAAAAAAAAAAATGAATTTATTTACTTTACATTGCATATTAATAATATATTATCCAAAATCCTTTTTTGTTAACTACAATCGGCAACGAAATTCCAAAGTTATGGTTTAAAAATACAAAAAAAAATAATAGACTTAATAAAGTACAGCAGTCCGAAAATAAACAAATATAGTATGGTTTATCACAGACTTAATACTTTATAAATATTGCATATTATATTTTGAAATAATAGCTAATTAGCCTTATTCTTATGGATGCGTCGTATCATCTATTTTTCATGCATCTGTGTGCATAAGAACTGAGAAATATAATGGTAATCAGTTAAAATTGATTTATGCTTTTGTCACATTTGTATTGCGAATGTTATGACAGCACAACAGTTTTCTAGTGACAGAACTCTGTGATGAGAAAACTATCGCGTGAGCCATTTGAAGTATATTCAGTTAACCAGAAGAAAATATCATGGTTTATAATTTTTTCCTGTGCTTTTTAAAATTTCTAAAAAGTAAAAAAATTTTCAATTGAAAAATAATAAAAATATTCACGGGCTGTTAACTGTCCCATCGTCATTCTAAGTTATTGACAATAATATATTAACATTCAAAAAGAGAATTATTATTCCTATAGTGTTTTCCATATCTCCAAAAATCTTTCTTAAGATGTGACTTGTTTATAAAATTATTATTTTTTATTTAATATTTTATTAAAAAAAAAGGGAAAAATCTAAAGTGAGATTGAGCATGGTACTAAATACTATTATAGTATTTCTGTCTGGTTTGCAAACGTACTTATGGGGCTCCGCAAGATTTCCATGAAAATATAAATAAAATTTTAACAGGGAAATTTCAAAATATACTTTTATGGATAACTTTTATTATAATTTTACAAAAGCGGGGCAGGAATATCTCCTAAAAGCTGAACCTAACTTGTAAGACAGATTTGAAAGTTTATAAATCTGCTCAATAATTCAGTTGGGTATGTATGAAATTTGAGTGAATATTTCCTACGTATCTTTTTAAATAGACTATATATATATAATTTTTTTTTTCAAAGTGATTTAAGTAATATAAAATTATTTACAAAAAGGAATAAATAGTCTTGCCCCAGAAAAATACGTATCAGATGAAGAAAAGTATTCTTATTTAAAATACAATATAAAAATATTTTTATGAACAAATGCATATATACTGCCTTCAAAAGTTAAGCACGAAATGCAAATTTGAAGATAGCCACAACTAGTAAGTATTTTTCCTTGAAACTGTTTGTGATATTGCATCAGAATATACAAATATTGAAAAGTTTGCAATATAATGATTAGGCCAGTCCGAAAAATGCAAATAAGGGCGCTAGATAGACTGTTTTCCCTTGTTGGTTACCACTACAACTAGGAACAGTTCAAAGAAAATCGGAGACAGACATTTTCATTATTATGCAGTCATAATAATGATTTTTATAATTTCTAAAAACTTTAAAAAATAGCTTTTATTATAAAGTAAACATTTCATAATTTATTTACTGTATTGAAGTATAATTCCTTTACTGTATATTTTAGCTATCGTGGAATATGAATGCACATTGCGTGTTTTTGTCCAATCAGTAGTACTGTAATCTTATTCCATAGTATCACATAACTTAATAGTGTTCCTTACAGAGCAAGCAGAGATAATGAAAACCTGATTGTGATTCATATTTTATCCAATGGTTTTTTCAGGAAAATAGTTTCTAGATATTCATCACGCAGAAAAGTTTGACATCTTAAAACAACGATAGCATTATCAAATGAATCAAAAACTTATTTTACATCATATTGAATGTATTATTATTCGGAGCTCATAAAAAAACATATCTACAATATAATGATCATACAATTACATTTCATGCGAGAGCTGTCACCTGTCACTAATTGCTAAAAAATATTGATCTTTAATGATCTTATCTGATTGCGTCTTTTACTCATTCTACTCTAAATTTATTTTACATTTTTAGATAGAAAATAATCAACAATACTTGCCAGTAATATAGAAACTTTTCGAGTTTGAATGTTGTGAATCCCCAAAAATTCGTTTATGCTGTACAAGCTAATATTTTCCGATTTATTTATAAATTTAAACGTATAGATATTTCACATAAAGTTACTGATTTACATTTTGTTGGAAACATCATTTATTATACAAAAATCTCTATTTAAGATATGGTATGGATACAATATATATGATTTGATGTGTTTTAAGAATTGGGGGAAAAGGATATGTCTGAATCCTCTTGGAAAATGAGATGTATTGATAAGATGGGATTCGATCCTGGTCATTTTAAGTGAAAGATTGTCTTCCTTTCATGCATCCGCCTATTATCAAAGATAAAGTAATCATACTTTAATCAGTCAGCATTTTATCGCTGTTGATTTATGCAGGGGCAGCCGGAATGTTGAAAAATTAATATTAACTGACCGAACTCCCTGAAAAATTTTGGTGTTGTTGTAAATAATCGATCTTGGATTCTCTAGGTGAAAGTCTATCATTTTTACATGTGGTTATTCTTCCGATTAAAATATGGTGAAGAAAAAATTTTAAGAATGACTTAAAAAATCGAGCTTCTTTTCTGAACTAAAAGCCATACTGATAATATTCAATACATTAAAACAGACTTTAAAAGCATGGAATAGGAATTTAATATTCTTAAAATACTTTGTACATCTTCAAGTGCAATATAATTTATTTTGTAATTTCATATTTCTTTTATATTAATTAGAAAATAAATTATATTCTGGCAAATCAGTTTCATTTTCCAAGGATATTGAAGTAGGCTATTAAATTAAATTTGGAGACATTTTCAAAAACGCCACACATTTTAATAATTAGGGAATTTTTCTAGTGCCTTCGCTCATTCCATTATAATACTATATTGACATATAAAAACCTGAAAAACTAAAAAAAAAAAAACAATTTAGATCAAGACATTATCCTAGTTACGCAATGCACAAATTTTACGCGATCCCTTTAGGACACAACTGATAGGTTGTGTCCTAAAGGGATCGCGTAAAATTTTATTTTTCGTGTAAATATCGTATAGCCGAATAAGCAATTTATTATAGGAAATTTTAAATAATTTTATAACAAATATTTATATAATAAAATTCAATATGTTATAATAATTTCTTATTTATGTTATTACTGATATAGAAATTATTATTACAAATTTATAGAAAATTGTATTTAAAATATTTTAAAAATTTGATGGCTATTAATACTATTTATGATCTTATCGGAAAATTTATGGCAGTAACATGACTATAATGCTATGCGTATGAATATATAGATTTCTTGTACTGTAATTTCTAATTGGATTTCGGTAAGCTCCTGTGCAGTACTGAAAATATTGTACAAGAAATTACAGCCTTAAATAAATTTATAATTTTAGTTTTACATAAAATTATCATAAATTAACGTATGATTGAGCAATCAATAAATATTTACTTTTTGTATATTTTCTTTAATATAAACAAAACAACGTTATATGTGCAATCAATAAAGATAATTTAGATTCTTATATTCCTTTTCAAAAAAAGGCAAAGGTCACACGTTGCAAATACACTACTATGTTAAAATTTAGAGACCATTCGTAAAGGAAAAAAATTGCAGCATCTGAATTTAGTGAATAGCTGTTTTATATATTCTGAAAAATCTAAATCAGGGATGTCCAACCTTTCGGCTTCCTTGGACCAAATTTGAAGAAAAAAACTGTCTCGAGCCGAAATAAAATATACTAATTCTAACGATAGTTGTTAAGCAAAAACGTTAGTAAATAATGTACAATATACGTTATCCACCATGACAAATAAGCAAATGTCATAGCATAATAATCTTTGAGTTCTTTTCTTTCAGATTTTTTTTTTAAATCATTGAGCAGATCAAGAAGTTTTAATCACTGAAATAAATATTTAAATAGTTTACTTCATTATTTCTTAGTACAAAAATGAAAGAAATTTCTCTCTCTATTATCAAGATATATATATATATTTGCATACTTTACGCCCCTTTGCAATCAGGAAGATTACTAAGGGGCCCGTGGTTGGAACTGGCCCCGCAGTTCCAACCACGCGCTGCACCTACACCCGTGAAGGGGGGCCGGATGGTGAATGACGGGGATCGCCGGGCCGGGCCCAGCACCCCGAAAAAACTTTTCAGGAGTTACCAGACCCGGGACGCGAATCCAGGTCTTCCTGCGTGGCACGCCGACAGCGTTACCACTCGGCCATCCGGCCGCATTAGCAAGATATTTGATGATGCTTCGTTATAATACTTTTTATTAAGAAGTATTACAACGCCGCTTTCAAAGTTCGCTGTTTATATTGCAACGTCCCGCGAATTTCAAAAAATAAAAAATAATAAACACACAAAAATCTATGTTTTAAGGAAACTCACGATTTTATGTTAGGCTGCATGCGACTCGGGGTTGGACAGTCCTGAATTAAATTATTAGACAAAATATTAATTTTTTCAAATAAATTATCGTTTATTCCTAAAATAGATTAGGCTATGTGAATTAAGCCTCTATATCACATTTAGAATATTCTATACCTGGCGGCGGCCACTTTTAAAGCCCACCACATCCATGGTAGGGACAACCGGAAAGTTGAAAGTAGGGTTCAACAAGGCGGTCCGCTTTTTAAGATAACGTTAAAAAACTAAAGTATTTTAGAATAATCTAAATATATTTTATTTATTATAATCTAAATATAAATTTAAATTTTATCATAATTATCATGCCAATTTGAAAATGACTAAAAATCCATATATTAAAATTAATTTGAGATATTAAGAGAGTTTTAAAGTTTAGAAATACGCTATTTTTAAATGATTGAAACTACAAGATTAAAAGATCAGGCGTAGAAGTCACTTTTAATGATAGAATATCTATCGAATTTTATAAAACTTTACTGAATAATCAGTTCAAAAAATTATCAGTTTTCACTTTTCTTATAAGCTTCACTAAAAATAATAAGTGATTCTTTCCAATAAAAATAAAATCAACAAAATAAGAATTAATAAATTTACATTTCGACTTACAAATATTAGGATGAGAAACACATTTTATTGATTCTTATTTCTATACAATGTTGATACTACAAAACCCAATCTAATTTATTTAAAATATTAAAATCTTAAAACATGCAGTCTACTAAATACCTAGTATATGTTTAGAAGTCTAATACATGTTTTAATAGTGTGATTTTTAAAAAAGGCTATATTTTTAATATGGACTTATAATTAAATCAATAAAATTTAATACTGTATATTAGAATCTTGAAAAATAATATTATTGATCACACATTAGAAACATAACATTATACCAATAATTAAAACAATTATAATTTATCTTATAAGGTATATTATAAGTATATTATAATTATATAAGTAATTATTATTTCTACTTTGCAAATATTAATATAAAGTACGATATTTGATAATCTTTATTATTATTATTATTATTATTTTTATAAAAATTAAGCGCACATATTTGTTCTTATATTCAATTATGGTACTGTATATATTATTATTCGAAACAAATTAATCAAAATCGATGAATTGGTTCACTTGATTATTTCCATCATTTGGTTTTTTATATCTTTTCATTGAAATATATTTACAATAACAGAATTTTCTAAGGCGATGGTTTTGAACTTTTTGAAGTCGCTGAACATTTTTTAATTATAAAAAATTTTTACGGAATATCAAAATTAATAACGTTTATAAAAGGCTATACTGTACATTAAATCTAACAATAAAAATATGCATATAGTTCTTAATTTATATATTTTATTAAAATTTATAGGTTGCATATATTTCACAATTTTGTGGAACACTTGTGACAAGTTAGCAGACACTGATTAAGACTCGCGGCTCTAGAGAATCAATCATATTGAAAATTAACGATATTCAATCATAATGGTTATCAAAATTATGTATTATTTAAATATTATATAAGTCAATGAAATTTGCGTATATATTGGGACCAGCGTTAGAAGATCATGTGTTAAAAATTATGAAAATAGATTCGCTTATCATGCAGTAATAATGAATCGATTTTGATCATTTTTAATACACACGATCCTCTAACCCAGGAATCACAAACTGGCAGCCCGCGGTCTTGATTTCTTTTCTAAAAATCAATGTTTCTAACATCATGAATTAATTAAAACAGAAAAAATTCAAACTTCTAAATGTTTTATTTTAGTTTTAAACAAAAGCAAAACTTATTAATATAAGTCTCTGTGTCTTTTTCTATCATCAAATGTTGGCAACACTGAATGGAAGTTACTTGTTACGCAGTCATTTTATTAATATTGAATACAGTCCGCGCCTGATATACAACTAATTGACTGGACTTTTGCTGTATTTGAGTTTGAAACCCGTTCTAACCGATCTGTCTGACGTCCTCTAATGATTGCCTGATATGACTGAATATCGATCATTTTCAATATGACTGATTCATAAGAGGTTCCAATATATGTCATTCAAATTTGATATTTATTCCGAGATATTGCCCGAAAATAAACAAAACATGTTTATTCATACTGAACTGATAATATTGAACCGATATCGATCATTTTCAATAGGCTTAGTCTTCTAGAATGATTTAATAACATATGTGAATTTTATCCAAATCAGATGATAAATAAGCGCACTATCCTGATGATGGATGGATAATGGACTGACTTAATTCATATACTCTTTTATTCCATTTAGAAATGGAAAAAATAAAAAAGGCGGTTTTTATCTAAACACAGTATATAACAAAATAAAAATTACTTGACGACATCAACAACAAAACCAAATCGAATAAAAATCCAGGACTTTAATATAAAAAACTGATGAAATCCAAAAATTGAAATTTTACAAGAAATAAAAATTTTATTTGATATTCGAAGAAGGATACTAAAAATATTTTATTTCTAATATTATATGAATCTTTGTTTACAAAATTATTTGAAATGATTCAAATCTTTTTTAAACAGGCATTTTTTACGATACAATTACTGTATTGTAAAAAAATTTAATAAATTGGTATATTTTATTGTTTTCGTTCGTTTGAATTATTGTCATTCTATTATTCTCATATTTGTTTTATATTGATATATTATTGTAATGTTGATCAATTTTCAAAATATATTCTACAAATTTTCTCAGTTTACACATTCTAATTGGCAAAAGTCCATTTTATAAATACTTTATACTATAAAGATATTTTATATACAGTTATTTATATTATTTTGTATATACATTAAACAATATATACAATTTTATTTATATATTGTATATATATATATAAATAATGTATATAAATATAGAGACAGATATTAAAAATAAAATTTACGTTATTCAATATAAGTTTCTGTAAAATATAAAGCATTTATCTATTTCAAATTTACACAGTTCTATATGCCTTCTAGCGATTAATTTTTGCAATTTGAACTTAAATTTTATTCCAAAAGGTTATTGTTTTTAGTTTATTATATTTTAACCATTATTGTACCAATAACTAGAGGGAATTTTTTATTATATAGTATGTTAAAAATTTGGAAAAAATGCAGAATTACCAGTTGCTACTTTGAGTTTTTGAAGAAATTGCAAATAAACATTGTATTATTCATTTTCAATATTTATCGACACAAATGACTGGCTAAGGACATTATTTGACTCGTTCTCCATATCATTTCATTGTCATTCTGCACTGTCAGATGTTTCAATAATTTATAACAAGGCTGAACTGGGCAGCAATAAATAACAGCAAATACCTATCATAATATGTGTTCCTTATCTTATCTACTGTCATTAAAAATGCAAATCTTTTTTAATTACTACGTCTATTAAATATGTACATCAATAATAAAAATTAACCTTAAAAATAAACGATACATCATTAGTATTAATCTTTTCAAATTTCATCACAGAAAAATATTTTTTAAAAGATGATAAAATAATATGTAGTAATTTTTATTCTGCAAATTTATAACTGTGAATAATAATGAAAAAATGATTATTATTTATTGTTTTGTTAATATAGATAAAATTCATCATAATGCTTTTCTTTTTTCCTAAATCTATTTTTACAACTAGTTCATATATCAGAGTAAACAGTGATTTTACTTAATATTGTATGCAACTTTTCTAACCTCACTCAGATTTTAAATGAAATTAGAAATTTATATGATTAATAATTATCAAACAATCATGATTAATATCATAATAAACTAATTCTTAAAATAAATGCTCGAAATTTTGAAATATCTAATAAAAATAAAGAATGAGTAAATCCTTCTGTGGTACTTTGCGTTATCAATAGGTATGCAGGATATTATCGTGGAAAAAGCTGATTTAAAAAAAAAATCAAAAAGTGACAATAAAAACTAATAAAATATAATTATTTTATATAAATCAAAAGAGGATAAAAATAAGCTCATTTTAAATGTGATATTTAATATTTTTGTTAGAAATAATGACACTGATTAAAACGTTTCTCTCTCTCTCTCTCTAGTGGGAACTTTCTGTTTCAATTTAGCCCTTACCTCTATATGCCATTGATTGTTATTTATTATTTATGTTACTTGTGTTTTATGATCTTTTTCATATTTCATTGAAGTTATTTAAATCTTTTGTGAGATGCATGATAAGATAATTCTATTCGTAATGTACAATTCGATGTATTTCGGTAATAAAAACAGTATGTAATAATTTCGAATTTTGATCATGTGTACGTTATGGTTCAATTGATTTTAAATTTCGAATTGCCTTAAAAGAAATACAGATAGCATAATATACTAAATATCATTAGAACATTTTTTAATATATTCACAATTAATTTATAACAGCTTATATGGGCAATTTATTTATAAATATATAAATTCAATTTATTACAACTATTACAATATTAATTAAAGTACTAAATTTTAAATATTATTATTACTTTAAACTGAATAAAAATATTTGGAGAAACAAAATCACGAAAATTCATCACATCAGGCCGGAGGAGAGAAAACAGTAACCTAAGGGCAATTGGCTAAACACGTGCAGGTGGTTGGCGCACGATGTCACCTGCTCTGCGGTCCTTACAAAAGAACAGATGGCAAACGAACTTGTTTATTTCCTTAACTGGAAAATGTTTCTGAAAACTCAAGATGTTATTTTTTGCCTTCACCTATTATCATCATCATAAATTTACAATAAAAATATAAAAAAAAATTGTATAATAATTAGCACAAAAATATATATAACGTATATATAATACTTCAATAATATATAATAATTAAAAAAATTGATAAAAATACTATATATAAAATATTAATTCATTTTAAATCAGCAGATTTTCTCCATATAATTTATTACAGCATTCAATTAGTTTTGAACTTATAATTTCTATATATTTGAAAAATACAGTATACTGTATATAGACTGTATTAAAATGTGATAAAATAAAATTGCAATCCTATATTAGTCAATATATAGTAGCATAACAGACAGAATCAACAGCAGCAGAAAATATCAACAGTCAAGGTCATTGGTCATATCTTTACTATTCTAAATATTTTCTATATTGTAAAATATTTTAACTCAAGTACAAATTTTGATTTTTATTATAATGTACTTCATAAAATTTTTCATTAAATATTTTTAAAATAGTGCAACTAGAAAATATTTGATGATAATCAACAATATAATAAATTTATTATTACTATTTGAAATTTGCAAGATTTTAACTTTCAAAATATTAAAACACATATATATAATTTTTAAAAGCACAGTTTCAAAAATTGTAACATTTATGTTCCAGTTATGATCTTCAATATATAAATATGCTTAATTTTTGAGTTAAAAACTTTAGAGAGATAATTTTCATATAAAAAAAGGCATTTCAAAGCTAATTAATAAATTGCTATAAATCAGAATTTTTTACATAAACATTAATCTTTTTTTATATATATATAACATATTTTTCATTTAACTGAAGTTATATATAAAATAAATTTCTTTTCAAAAAAACGTTTTATTAGAATTTAATATTTTCTCTTTTTTTTTTTTATTAATATTTTAATATTTTTTGACATTAGTTTTTGAAAATTTTGATTAGATCAACTTATAATATTTAACTAAAAGATTCAAAAATACTTTTATATAAACATAATCAGGTTATCTGAAGTATTTAAAAATTACTGTCTGGTCAAAAACTACAATAAATATTAAATATATGACATTTTATTATACTTTGCCTTTCATTAACAATTTAGCATTTTTATTTTTTAAGTTCTATGATGTATAAGGTTACTATACTATAAATATAAATGCAAATCTTTTTTAATTACTGTCTATTAAATATGTACATCAATAATAGAAATGAATCCTAAAAATAAACGATACATAATTACTATTAATTCATCTTCAATATCAATATATGGATGATGAATTAATATTAGTCTTTTCAAATTTCATCACAGAAAAATATTTTTTAAAAAGATGCTAAAATAATATGTAGTTGTTTTTATTCTGCAAATTTATTATAACTGTGAATAATAATGAAAAAATGAATTTCATTCATTTTTTCATTATTAATATATATTCATTATATAATATATATATATATACAGTATTCATTAAAGTAATATATGTAATTACATTAACAATCAGTATAAGGTTGCTTTCATACATTCTTTATTTATTAAGCATATTCATCCTACTTTTTCTCTATCATTCACTACAATTTTATTCTTTTATCTATATTATTTCTAACATTAATAAAAACTTTTCAATTTTAAATCTCTCTCTTTTCTGTTATTTTTCTATATTATTTTGATTCCACATGTAAACTCAAACTTGGTTCTCTTGATGCTAAATTATATAATTCTTTTTAACTTCTTTTTCATCATCATCAAAATATATATTATATAAAAAGTACAATTATTAAACTCTTTGCTTTAATTGTAAAATCTCCAAACAAGCACTGTAGCAAAGCATATAATTTTTATATGCTTTGCTACAGTGGAAAGCATTCCCACTTTAGCAAGTTATTCTGTATTTACTGTTAAGTTATGGTACTGAGGAGGGATATATAATATCCAAAAATGTTATACCATATAAAAATTATATGCTTTGCTACAGTACTTGTTTGGAGATATTATATAAAAAGTAATTAGTTTATTTCTGAATCATATGATTTGGCAGATATACATATCAATTAATAAGTTCTTTTACTAAATTGTAATAATGTATTTTATGCTTTATTACTTTATTTCTTTTATGAAACAGATATTCTACTATAAATCAGCCAATTCTCATTTTTATAATATAAATAGTTTCTGAAAAGTCAATATAAGTCAAATCTTAATTCTATAAGCATGTGATATATGCATTATGGTTTGTGTCTAAAAAGTTATTTCATATACTGAAAACAACAAAAATGGCTATAGAAGTAGAATTTAAAAAAAAAAAAAAATCTTATAATAATATATTATTACAAACATTTGCAATCTAAAAACAAACAAACAAATGATCCATAATGCTAATAATTTTAGTAGAAATAATAGATAATGGAATACTGAATCCTTTAAGATGATATAATCATCAAGAGTTGATCTTGAGTCATTGAGGTTATAAAATAATCTGGAATTGAACCCAGATCTCCAAGATGGTAAGCAGTTGCTTTATTACATTTTTAATAAAAATATTTCTAGCTAATATGCTAAGAATATAGTCAAGTTTGGAATATTATAAATGAAGAATTACCTGTATTTGAAAATTACTAAACTTAAAAAGTATTTTAAAAATTGTATTGATATCCAGTAAAGAATAATAGATTTTTAAATTAGTGGTGAAAGTTTTAAAATGAAAAATTTTATTATTTACAAATGGCTTTATAATTTCAAAGACAAATTACAGTATAACGAATGACAAAGATAATCATCATGAGATACACAAATTAAGTATATATCAAATCCCTCTCTACAATCATAATCTGAGAATTCAACAACACTGTATAGAAGCCATAAAAAACAAGGAATCTGCAGAATAGGATCCATAAATATCAATATAATACAAAAACAGATAAGTTTACAATGACACTAGTTAAGGAAGTTTATGAAAACAACATATAAATAAATTGGGATGATGCCAAAGTTGTGAGAACATGCAGTAACAAGAACACTATTTTTAAGTGAGACATTGGAACTAAAATGATGCCACTTAAGGAATATCATAAATGAATAACTCACAAAAAAAGGTTTCCAAAATTAGGATTTTTGCAATGAATAATAAAATGTAAAATAGCTGTTTCTATCCTATATTATGAATCAAAACAGTCTTGTGCTGTCACCCATTTTTACATCATGACAACGTCATATTGCATTGATGTTGTGGCCTATTATGATTAAATTTAGTCAAAAAAAATATAATTCACATAATGCCATCTAGTTATTAAATTGTTAAATAATGTTTGTTCTAAAAAATACTAAAAACACTAATTATTTAGATTGGACAATTGCAGAAAATCATGTTAAGTTTGATGGTTGTAGCTTCTATCATTTAGATCAGTGGTTCCCAATCTTT
>WUQG02410951.1:0-16242 GCA_011317285.2 Androctonus mauritanicus
TCTATGCTGTCTAGATGCGTGCATATCGCGTTAACCTTTGATCTTTGACCCCTAGTTCATTAGGGATATTTTGCGTGTCTCGATTCCCCCTATCGATCGATACTATTTTTTCGAGCTTTGCAATGTATGCAATCTTACCTTTTTCAGAATGTAAAGGTGAAGACAAAGAAAGAACGACATGCGACACAGAAATAGCATGCCCAATAGATGGATATTGGTCTTCTTGGTCCGCTTGGGAATGTACTGTTACTTGTGGAGGAGGAACAGGAACAAGAGAGAGAAAATGCAATAACCCCAAACCTATGAATGGAGGAAAGGATTGCGAAGGTTTTGATCTCCGATTCGGTAAATGCAACACTAAAGTTTGTCCCGATCAAGTGTATACATTACCTCCAGGTACTCGAACTCCTTTTACTACTCATCTCTAGAGAGTTAACTTGGTTAACTTTTCCTTCCTTTTCAGATATACAATATATGGTGAATAAAAGATTGCAATGTAAGTTTACCTTTAACCTTTTTCTCTGCTAGAGTTTTTTTTTAGGTTATACCATAAACTGTTTGTTTTCCAAGCCATATTCTACAATGAAGTGATTGATATCGGGAAACCTGTCGATTTAAATTGCAACAATCCGATTATAATAAGAATTATGAAAGTGTATCCTAACGCCATTGTCCAGTGGACAAAAGACGAACAAACGTTAAATTTAGAACATGAAAGAATAGAATTCAATAAAGCAAATATATGTAAGTACAGTTATGGTAAACGTCGAGATTCTTGAACTCAGTTGCGCTATGAACTTAAGTAAAAATAGTTGACTGAACGATAATAGTTACCATCTGTTGGAACTACGTGATTTATATATGCTACTTAAGGAATATTTTAAATTTAATATGGCATAAAAATCATCATCAATAAGAAACCGTCACCAGTTATGAATCCCTAATGTATAGAACAGATTTGCTGTTAATGATCAAAGATAGCCGGTACTTCTGAAAGATTGCAACACGCAAATTTAACTGATAAAACTACCACGAATTATTAATTACTCTTTATAACAATAAATAAATCTTTCAGTTATACAGAAATCGGTTATTGAAGATACTGGAGTGTACGTGTGCCGTATCAAATTTGCTGAATGTTGTCATAGAGTAATGGCAGTTGCTGTTCTCGCAAGTATAAAAAATCTAAACAATGTTAAGAATTCTCAATTTTTTTTTATTACAGTTTGCAAATTTCTTTTATCTTTTACAGTTACAGACGAAAATCATTTTATTTCGATTGAAAAAGATGATAAACTTTATCTTCCTTGTAATTATCTGTCGTTACTGAAAGTGTACGGCAATTTAACGCAGATCTGGTATTTAAACGAAATAAAATTTACCAGTCGTAGGATCAACGCCACCGAAACTAACGTAAGTAAAATTGCATACGAGTTTTATAAAATTACTTTTTGCCTTTGTAATCCTGAGAGTTGTTTTTATTTACAGGATCCACCACCTATTCTCGATAAGGCGAACTTCCAACATAAAGGAACCTGGAAATGCAAAATAGTGCAGGAAAATAGCCATCGCATGTGGATCGTTAACGTTGTTAATGTTAAGGGTATCAAATTTAGTCCATAAAAAAACTTAGCATTAATTAATGTTATGAACTTATACCGAGCGCGTATCGTGTCATTATAATGATACACCTTAATAGTTCAAAAATAAATGTTTATTTAGAAAATAATTTATTAAGTACAACAAATGTTTAACACACAAGCGATTTACTGAAAAATATCTCAATCGAAAATATTCAAAATATTGAAAATTATATTTTTGTTATAGTGAAAAATAAACACCATTACGCTTTAAATCTACTGAAAAGAATAAATTTTTAGTTGCTTTTAGTAAAGTTTAGTCACTAATTCAGACGACTTCTTATAAGTTTCTCAAGGGTCTTTAACACAAAGGCACTAATCCTTTATTAAACATAACATAATTTATTTTAAAAAGAGAAGAGATTATATATATATTAAACTAATTCCACTTAATCATCTTTAAATGCATTTAAAAGTTACGTTATAAGAATTCTTTTTTTTATTTTCATTCTGATATACGCGTTAGCAATTAAAAAGTATTTATAGCATCCGTTTTTGCAAGATGATTCTAAGAAGAAAGATCAATAAGAATTGAGTGGCTTCCGAGATCAAGCTCTTCATGATTTATTATTATATTCTTTAAAATTAGAGAAAAATTATTAATGTCAATAAACTTTGACTTATTTTTTTTAAAGTAAAATAATCAGTGGATTAATTAGCAATAATTTTATTTTATTTTTTCCAGTTTTATCTAAAAAATCCTTCCTGAGAAAATTATACGAAAAACCTTACGCTATATATGTAACTGTTGCTGTAGTATTGATTTTCATTTCCATCTTTGTGCAAGTTTTTATTTATTTTATCAAGTAAGTATTTTCGTATTTTTAATGATGATAATTTATGTAATCGTTTAAAAATCCTTGCACAGTTTACGAGTTATAAAATTCTGATGACGAAGAGTTGAAAGAAATACAGCACTAGTCGGCAGTAAAATATTTTTCATTTAACTAAGCTAACGTTTTCGGTGGCTTTCTACTACCCTCTTCAGGCTAAAAAACGTTAGCTTAGTTAAATAAAAAAAATATTTTACTGCCAACTAATGCTGTATTTGTTTCGACTCTACTTTGAGCTATACAGGCAGTGTCTTCCTATGAATTATGAATCTGATGATGTAACATCTTGTTTAAAAAATGTGCTAATTTTTTTTTATATATGTTGAAGATGATATCAAAATTTAATCCTCATAAAAACTGTGTGACTATTATTATTGGACGTTAAGAAAGATAAAAAAAATCGTCATCTTCTTTAACGTCTTAACAACAATTTTTCGAACTTGCGAGTATTTTCACGATATTTTAAGTACCGAACATCTTATAAAATGAAAACCAACACTTCAAGAAACGTGTCAAAAGGATTGATTGCTAGTCAGCGATGAAAGAAAAATTTTAACGATTTGTTCAACATCCGTTTCCTCTCTTTTTTCTTCTTCTTCTTTTTTAGGACTGTCGAAGAGAGAGAAATCAAAGATTTCAAAGATATTAAAGATATACTGTATATAGAATACTTAATAGGGAACAAAACTAAAGAAGATATCATATTTAAGAGTAAACGAGAAGAAGAAAAACCATTAATCAGAAAATTTAAAAAAATAAAGAAAACCAAAACCGATGCAGAAATTCAAGCAGATATATGACTTACGCCTGTAAAACCGTCTTTTCCTTCTTGCGTACGTGTAATTATTATAGCCCAACACGTAAACCATAATCGAAAGTATTCGAATGTATTTATTATTATAAACAAATAAAATATTTAAAAAATAATAATTTTTAAATAATAAACAAATATCTAAAAATAATTTTGAAGCAATGACGAACCAAAAAAAAAAATTTTTTTTATTATTACATTTGTTATGCATTATGATCGTAAATGCATTTTTAAAATTTATATTATGCTAATAGCGATAATAATAAGATGTCAACATGAATATTATTTTCAAAATAACATTTTTATAGCTTAATAATAATAATAATAAATAATAATAAAATTGCCGTCTATTCCATATTTTTTTTTTTTTTTTAAATGTAAAATATTTTATTACTAAAAACCAATAAACATCGATCAATTTGTAGCTGTATATATTTATTAATTCATATATTTATTTTACTATAAATAAAATATTTATAGAATTTAAAATTAAAAATATATATATATATATATATTGCATAAAGTTCACGCCACCTATCGTGTAAAGTTCGTATAAACGGATAGTCGTCTGCTGAATTATTGTTAAGTTCTGAATAGTTTAGTCGGGATAACGATATTCACGTTATTTTCTATTAATTAATTCGTAATTTTAGAATACGTTAAATAATATTTGTTATTTGGGAGACAGTTTACATAATTAACTGTGCGGCGCATCTATCGCTTCTTGATGTCGTCATCGAGCAAACGAAGGCAGACGATGCATTGGAGACGAGACGTCTGCCTCATTAAGTTCACATTCACCACATTAAAAAAACAATGTACGTAAATTCGTTTATATTTATTGGTAAAAAATTGATTTATTTGTGATAAATCCTTTGATACATCTCAAATATAAGTGGCGATTTTGAATCTCGTGATTTTCGCCTTCAGTCATCAAATCTTCGGCCATCTAGCCACTGTTAGCGCTGTTTTCCAGCCATCCTCTTGCAGACTTCACCAGGTGAGTTAAATTTTAAGTAATTTTAAACATATTACACACACACAAACGTTATGAAGTACAAATTGCATTCTATCGGATGACATAATCCATCATCACCTGGCTTGCTGACGTCACAGGTAGAATTGTTTTAGGTACCGTACTACAAGTTACCGCAGTTTCTGCAGCGTAAGATCAATTATTTTCATCGGGTGTAGTGTAGTAGTTTGCGCATTTTCAACCGACCAAAATGGTTACTATGACGACCATAATGTTGTCACGGAGAGTGAAGGTTTGGTCCAGTGACCTAATGAAGTTTTAAGCGATATGTTAAACGCAACGTGACGTAACAGTATTTTTTTTTAACACGGAAAAGGACACAATAATATAAACACGTAAAAACGTTGTTTCCCTTGATTTTACGAGGCTGATGACCTCTTGCACGATGATCCACAGTTCTTGAGACACATGAATCTCTCATGAAGTTTCATATGTCTCTAAAATGTCGATAAAGCTGATGAATAAAGCATCTGAAAAATTACTTAGGTAACACACACATGTCAAACTTTTTAAGACAAATAGCTTGAATATTTTATGTTAAAAACTACTTACATTTTATCGATGCTTTACATGCTATCGTCGATTAGGAAGATCTTATTTAGCATAAAATTTAAACGCCAGAAGGAGAGGAAAAAAAAAAAAAAAAAGTGATTTATTCGATTGTTTCGTGTATTTGGAATCGGTTTCATTTCAAAATAAAAATAATAAAAAAAAATCATTCGAATTTTATCTAAACATGCATACGTTACATGAATAATTTATCACTTTTCATGCCAGATATGGCAATAATTAAATTCTGTGCGGTCACACAACTATAAAATTATTTATTCTTTTTTTTTTAAGACAAGAATTATGTGTGCTATTCCTTAAATTGTAATCCCAAGAGATCATTCAGAATAAGAAAACTTGAATTTTCTTATCATGTAGAGAATTTAATTAGGAAAGTAAAGAATCTAATCTAACCTTCAATGGCGCAGTAAGCTGCTTTCCATTTCGCAAAAATAATTTACACCTCGTCTGTGACTGAAGAGGATCAACTCTATATTATACACATATCAAATTTATTACTGAAAAGGGAATTTGAGAAAATGAAAAACGATATTTCTTACCATCGAGTCTAGAAATTTTCGAATTTTTAGTATAAGAAAAACGTTTAAGTCAGCTATAACAAAAATCCGATATAACGCTTTTTTATAATTAATCTTCATCGGTTGGAACGTTATCAAGAATATTAATTTTTTTTTTTTTAAGTTAGATTTACCTATTTTTGTATAGGAAGAAACTTTCGAAAGGGGGAGTATAGTAACACAATTGGAATAATGCCATTTGGAACTTATTTTACGCTAAAAACTCGGTAAAATAAGCAAATTAATGAGAGATCATCCCAGAGTGATAAATGAAATTATAAAGACACGATCGTAATTTCACTGTAGCAGATGGTACAGAGATAGATTGAGAGTTATTATTGGTCATATATATCACTCCCATACTTGTCACACTAAATCCTGGTAATGTTAAGGACCCTCGCATTTGATTACGACCGAGCAACTTATAATAATAAAAAAATCTGTTCCGCATCAAAATTTTAAAAATTATACTTTTAGGAAGTACTTTACATATACATATATGTATGTTCGCTTTCTGGTACTTTTCCAAATTTTATTTTAATGTTTTTTTTTTTTAATTTTTATTGCGGATCATTGTACGTGTAAATGTACAATAACATTAATGGCATTTTTAAAACAGATTTTAAAATATATTATTCTCTTTTAATTAACCTCTTAGATGCTTTTTTTATTATTATTATTATTATTATTTTACTTTCGCTAATTAATTTACATGACCTAGATACATTTTATTCTAATGATGATTAAGCTAACGTTAAACGTACGATGTATATATATATATACATATATACCGTGTAATGCGTTAAACTGTTTAAATTCTTAAAACCTGAAGAATGCAAAGGTGAACTTAATTAATCGTCTTTATAATTATTAGAATTCTTTTGTCTATCGTAGACGTTTCGGTCGGCTTTTATCGATTTCGTGTGGGTTGAGTCATTTATCTAGATCAGAAGTTCTAAATCCCTCTTTTAGGTGGAAAATCGTTATACCTGCTTAGTTACATGTCTACATTTCCCAACGGTAAAGCGCAATACAGACAATATACTTTTTTTTTTTTTTATCAAGAATATTTTAGAGGAAAAGACAATTCGATAATTTTTAAATAAGGAAAGAAAAACGCAAAGAGGAGGAAGTGTTCTAAGTGCTTAATGCATCGCTTGGCCGTTGCTAATTACTAGAAAAATGCCGTTCTTGCGCCAACGTGTCTTAATTGATTAAAGTGAAAAATTCGATTTAAAAAACGAAAGTGACAAAATTTAATTTGGCTGCGAATTCAAACGATTTTTGTCGAGTTTTTTAAAAAAAAAAAAACAAAAACGATTTGACGTTGATAACGTTGAAACATTTATGGTAGAGAATGCATCGAAGATTTAAGGAGGTGATCGACTGTTTAGATTTAGTACACGTATAGGTACTCGGGCAGATTGCCAAATATGGGTCCTGGACAGAATCAAAATTTGCGAGAAAAGCTTTGTCTTACGCAGATACCGATACACCGAAACGTATTAAAGTACGATTACGGATGGCAGATCTGCACGATGCTTCATAAAACTGCTAAGCACTTATAGAGATCTTTTTTTTTTTTTCTTGTCTCACTGCTAAACATTAACATCGTTTCCAGTCTCGGATATTCTATGTTATTCGGGTCGTTGACTTATACAAGCGTGTTGACACCTTGCCCAACTCTTGTACCAGTCGAGCGAACCAAAATAGTTTTCTTTGCACAGTTTCTTTACTCTGTAAATCTGACGTTCTGGCAAAATTATAAATGATCCATAAATATTATCATTAATAAACAATTATAACATATGTATATCCCCGTCTCTTATCGATCTCTACTTAGAGAAGCTGCTGCAATGCATCGTTTGAGTCGCCCAACTGGCGACATACATCCAACACTTTTACTCTTTCGAACGAGATACTTTCTTGGTAATTATTCCTTCCGCCACTTTATTCTTTATCCAAATCGATCAACTGTTAAGGATACATAATCTGGGCTCAGCTGCAGCTTGGAAATATAAAAAGAAACAGCAACAAAAAAAACAGCTATTAGTGGAATAGGTATTCACTTCGCTTTCTGAAGTGGCTAATCCGAGAATTGGTAATTTGGATGGAGACCCGCGGGCTTTAAAAGAATTCAGAATCTCTAAGGTTTCCCAGGAAGAATCGATCCGACTCCTCCTAAGATCTTTCTGTTCGGAATGCCTGTGCGCTTCATTTTTATTCTAGAATCGTCTCCGATCGCCATAGACATAAATCTATGCACTTAGTTGTCGCAACGTTTTTTTCCATTAATCATTAAAACAGCAGCGAAGTAATGCGGCTGTTACATTGTATTTATTATCTTCCTAAGGATACATAATAACGATTTATACATTTGTTATCGACCTGTTATTTTTATGAGTATCATATCTACATGTTGGAAAATTTCGCACGAATTTAAGTTTCGTAGCTCAAATTTGTTTTGATACGAACTGATAGCATTCGTTACAGGTCGTCATCTTAGAATTCCGCTTTAGGCGTGGCTGATAAGACCGGGAAATAAAATAGAGATTCATAATTTCCCTACAAGTTGGCATAATCGAACAATCGATAATGTTGGCGATCAGCTATAAAATCAGTTTAAATAACAGATAAGATATAAATCAGGTTCCACAGCAGTTGTCGTACGACATGCGACTAAATTGATTCTTCTAATTATATTTCGTCTTCACCTCTGTTAATCGTAATATTTCTAATATACGGAAACTACTTAAAATTAGTTGCAACTTTGGAACAATTGTGTAGTCTACTGTTTTGTCACGCAAGAGGTGAGTTTACGAAACAACGTCTGGCGAAGTTCCAGTGATGTAGTCACTGCTTATTTATTTCTGGCATGCCGAACGTAGGGGAAACTTTGCCACTATTACCACGGCATCAAACTATAGCTGTAAGCTCAAAGAATCTAGCGATATGAATGCAGAATCTTTCCAAAAAAAAAACGGATAAAAAAAATGACGTGATGAAATCGTCACTAGTATAACAACAACCGTGCAAAATGAGGTAACACTCCGGCGTTTATTAATAATTGTGTCAGGTAGGTGAGGCAAGATTTTTTTTTTTGTTGCTTTCCGCGATAACTGGAAACAATTCTGCATGCGAATTCTTAGCTATTGTTACAATATTTGTTAGTTTTAAACGCACTTTTTATGGTTGGGATGGGATTACAGAAATAGGTCTAGGTTGAAGTTGATGGAGTGTTTTTCACTCACCAGGAATAACTAGTAGATGCTTTCGGAAGAGTTAGCATTGTAGTATTTATGTGAGTTCAATTATACGTTCGAAAATGTTTTCGTTTTATAGCCGAACGGGGACGTTAAATCCAAAAACAAAAACATTTATTTTCGTCTCGCTTCGGGGAGGGAAAAAGATTTGTAAAGGAGTTTCGTTCGCTTTCTGTTTATCTAGACACAGATAAGTAAAGTGTACCGTACCAGCTCGTTTCAAAATTATATAAGTTAATCCTATCCAGTTCCGAAAAAAAAAATTATCGAACTATCGCCAGCGATAATCGTTATTTTTCAACGAAAATCCGATGTTTTCGTGTTCGAAAACTGTAGTCTACTTAAAATGCATTTATATCTTAAACATTTCTCGAAATACTGGCGAAGAGTCGGAAAAGACAGCAGTTATAGTTTCATTCATCGATAAAATCGGTCGAAGTTTACTGCTGTCTCGATTTGCCATCCTTTTATAGATCTGTGTAACTTGCCAAATCGATGCTAAATACCTACTAGAAATATCATTTTTCTGAAACGAATCTGAGTAAAAAAAATAATAAATAAATCCGAAAAAAAAAAGTTGAAGTGGAATCCGTATATTCGAATGTAGTTATTGACGTTACGGTATGGATCGCGTCCTCGAATCGAGCGTTAAAAATATCTGAATGAGTTGCAATTACGATCCACCAACTAATTGCCTTTGTAATGATCCATCAGGAAATAGTATCGCGGGCGTGTCTGTACGTGTAGCTGTAACTGCAGACACGCAGAGAGTTTGTAGTCGTATGCAAATCGAAACATGTACAGAAAAGATCAGATAAAACGTTATCTTCGGTCGGAATGGCGTAACAGAGACATTTGCATTCGAGCGGCTAGTACAAACAGTATTTAATTCATCGGGCGATCGGTAATAAGCCTACTTTTCTTCAGGTAGGCCTATAGGTAATCGTGCGTAAGTCAAACGCAGAATGTATAGATCATCGTCACGCGATAAACTAATTTCAACTAAAACGAAACAAACGAGAAACAGTCGCGTCATAACGGATCATTATCGCCATACCATACGATCTGTTAACGAGCGAGTTAATGTAATCATCGATAAGATCTAATAATTAAATCTTTAAAAAATCTGCTAAAACAGTCGCTCGGAAGAAGAAAAGTTGCTACTGGATATTCGTACAAGCGAGACTCGCGACTGACGACCACACGGGATTGAGAAAAAGCTCAACAATAACCGCACTACGACAAGAACAGCATGAATGCCGACGCTATATATAGTTTGAGATCAAAATCGAATTTTCTTAGCGATGGAACAGGGGAATTGCGTCTTATTAAGTCTAATGGAGCGAATGATCGAAGCATGTTTGGATTTCGATCGATCTTGTAAATCTATCGAAATAACCAGTTTAATTATCCGTTAAACAAAAACTACATATACATAGACCCCACTAATCGAAAACATACTATAGGCGAACAATCATTAATTATTGCTCTCGTGCGTTTAGACCAGCGCATTCGAGTGAACAGCTGCTGTATAAAAGGATTTAGTTTCTTCCCGACTGAGGAAGAAATTATCGTAAACAATAAAACTAATTTTATCGTTCTCGCGTTAAGCGAGCAGTTTAGATTCTCGATACAAGTCGATAGTAATTTTACGAATAACGGAATTAATTAGTATTGTTCGCTACATAACCTAGTTGAGATTTCTTTGAAAGTATCGAGTAGAGTACGTTATAAATAGCGACAAGGTTAGTCGTCTGGCCAAGTAGCTGAAATCTTCTATAGGAACATATAAAATGAAAAATAAACAATTTACTTAGAAATTAATTTTTTTTTTATTTTGCAGTATAGTAAAAATTAAAACGAAGAATGTCATCAGTTTCCACTACCAGATAGATAACGTTTATCTCGCATAATGCGATTCGTTGATTCGATGGTAGATTAACAGGTAAACGTTAATTTTATCCGTACGTTTAGTATATATATATACATAAAAAAGGGCGTTTTCTGCTTAAATCCCGTATTAATTTATCGACTTTCCAGTAGTTTCTCTAATGAAAATCGTGTTTAATACTTTCGCAAACGAGCGAACGACGAACGTAAATACTGTATAGCTTCGCTCGTCACGTAACATTCGTTCAGTAGAAACAAAAAAAAAAGAGTCCTAGGGGATAAAACTTTCGAATAAACTAACGAAGCAAAAATAAATGCCACCAAAACGACAATTTTTACCTTCTCGGTCACTTAAACAATGTCTATAAGTCAATAAGATTGACAATGGCGAGTCTCCTCCCGCGTACCAATCGCGAGCACGCTCGATTCATTGATCGTATCGCTATAAACAGCGTCTGCCCACAGCACAATGCTGCCAATCTTCTAGAGTACTTCCGAGATTTATTTATTGACAATTAAAAGATTACATTGTTCGTTCGACTGAAGTTTTTTTCGATAGACAAATCATCATCTCCAATTTTTAAATTTAAAGAATAAAGAAAACAGAACGATACGAACGTAGTTGCGTAATCATTCACGAATTATAGCCGTTCGAGTAAACCGAAATAGATTTTTGCTTTTATGTAACATCGAACACTCGTATCGATTTTATACATAACAATGCTCGATACGATCGCGTTTAAATTTTCCGCGTAAAGTAATAACAATTTTCTATAGAAATCGATTCGTTTATGAGGAATATATAAAAAGTTTTCGCACTTATCTTATTAACGATAATCGGTGTCATTGGTTAACAAACCGTTTACCTGGCAGATTTTTGTACGCCGATGAGAATTTTTTGATTCTTTTCACCTGTTTTGTTTTTCTCTCTTCTTCTTCCTGTACTGCTCCTGAACTACGCCATTAACGAATTTTAACCGCTACGTTAGAATCTAGTAAGATTTTTTTTTTTAATCTGGATTCGTTAACAGTTAAGGTTCGTTGCTTACCAGTTAGTTAATAAATCAGGGAGAAAGAAGACGTCCAGTTTTCGTATGAATATGTATTAAATAAGTCGCGAGTAATTAATTCACGTCTACAGAATGTTTTAATATTAAAATTAGAGTAGACATACAAGCGATAGGGTTATAGGGATTAAGGATAACCAAAAAAAATCGTGTGAGAAATCCACAGGCTGCAACGTCCTCCATTGATCTTCGATGTCCCAAAGACAAAAATAGACTCTTGTATTCCTTTGACCTACTTTCATTGTTCGTTTTTTCGTTTTTTTTTTTTTTGTTAACTTAGAGGAATGCCTTAGATTAAGGATTTTCCTATACCGTTATTCCAGACTAATTTGCGTTAATTAAGACACAGCTAGGCAATTTTATATCGTCGACGGAGAAACTCGATTCTGATTTATCGAATTTTAATTCATTTTATGTTACGAAAATGTAGATTTTTTTTGGTATTAAACAATTCTTTAATTCGACTTTCACTCGAAATAATAATAATAATAAAAAAAAATCCATTTTTCGGACGTTAACCAGTACAAAGTTTAAAATGAAATAGACGATTGACGTAACACTTAACGAGGACATAGACACGGAGACAGTGTGACCTAATAAACAATTTTCACAGTAGACATGTTTAAACAGATCAGAGTAATCACTGTTTCCGGAAAGAAACAAAAGATGATTAAGCAGGATTCAACTGAAAAATAGGATTTAAACAGGATTCAAATCTGTTAACACGAGTTTTATAAATTCGTGTTAACAGATCTGAATCCTATTTAATCACCTTTTGTTTCTTTAACAGAAAAAAATAGGATTCAACAGAAAAATAGGATTTAAACAGGATTCATATCTGTTAACACGAATTTGTAAAACTTGTATTAACTCGTATTTTTCTGTTGAATCCTATTTTTGTTTCTTTAACAGAAAAAAAAAAAAATAGGATTCAACAGAAAAATAGGATTTAAACAGGATTCATATTTGTTAACACGAGTTTTATATATTCGTGTTAACAGATCTGAATCCTATTTAATCACCTTTTGTTTCTTTAACAGAAAAAAAATAGGATTCAGCAGAAAAATAGGATTTAAACAGGATTCAGATCTGTTAACACGAATTTATAAAACTCGTATTAACAGAGTTGAATCCTATTTAATCACTTTTTGTTTCGTTAACAGAAAAAAAATAGGATTCAACAGAAAAATAGGATTTAAGCAGGATTCATAGCTGTTAACACGAGTTTTATAAATTCGTGTTAACAGATCTGAATCCTGTTTAATCACCTTTTGTTTCTTTCTGAAAACAATGACAGAGTTAACTCGTTTAAAGTTTCTCAAATAATTATATGACTTATTCTAGAAAAAACAAATAATAATTTATTCATAATACAGCTTTCGGATGCGAAGCATTGTTCTTTCTTTAATCCATCGCAGTATTGTATTTTATTATCATTCCATTATCATGCAAATTAGAAGAAATTTCTTACAAGAAATGTTTAGATTGAATATTTATTCTTATATATCACTTATTTATATATTTATAAGTAAAAGTAAATAGAATATAGTAGAATGGGAATGGCAACAATACGTTACGTATCGTTAACAACACTTATATTCATCTCAATCCATTACTTTTATGGAATTTTGAAAGATGAATTGTTTTAAAATCGTATTACCATCCATTATAAATTCTGTAGAATATATTAAATTACGGTATGAATGAGCAAACAGACGAGAAGAAGCGATACGTTATCGTTTTATTGAAACGTTACGTTCGGTTTGCGTATAATCATCTAACGCTAACAATGCGATACAGTATATATATATTTTTATATCATTGTTTATTCTTAATTAGTTATCATTTATTATATTCTACTGATTAATTTTTGATGATAAAATATCGTTTTTTTTTTTTTTGTTTTTACTTTAAAAACATAAAAGATGTGGCACTGCCACTGAAGAAAGAAAAAAGAAAAATAGTTAATGCCTCATTTAGTTTCCGAAACGTCGCTCTTCCGACTTGTATAAAACTATAAAGCGATTTTTTTTCTTCTGTAAACGTCCATAAGTCAACTTCGGAGTTAACTTTCCGACAAGAATCGCCTTTAAGATATTAAATTATAATTAATTATCAATTTTATTTTGTACTTAAAACATTATCACCGTCGACAACCGTTTAATATCGTCGTAAAATTTATTCAACGATTTTTGTTTGGTTTAATTCTCCCCCCTCGTGTTGTGATTACTTTAATCTTATTTTTTTTTTTTAAAATCTAAATTTTATCTTCGAGATAATATGGTGACGAACAGAAACACCGTTGTAAGTTTCGCATGCGAATGAAGCAACCGCAAACATCAGTCATAAGCGCGTAGACGTATGCGTAAGCATCCTCACATCCCAAGCAGAATTAGCATACAAATCTTAATTTCGTACGGTGATAAATATTACGTACGCATCGTTTTATAACTGATTAATATCGAATTTAATCAGGATAAAATTTGAAACAGAGATATATCTTACGTAAGATATCGATCGATATTATCTATTTTTAGTGACTACCCAAAACTGTACGGTTCGGTTTGCAGAATTTACCTAACATCTGCTTCTCTTTATAAGCTTATAACATTCTGTCGCTGATATATAAGTATTTTTATATCTCTTCAAAAATCTATACAGATTTTTCAACTCGTACGTTACGGTTACAATCTCGTTTGTTTTAGTCTTTTATCTTTTTTTTGTAGTTTAAGCACTTAGAAAGCACGATAGAATAAAACAAAAACACGTTAGATAAAATATAATCATTTAAATGCAGAAATATGCTCTTTAAAACGATTGCACACAGCAGACGATGTCACAATAGGACCGTAACAGTTTTTTTACATACACTAACAGCATTGATTTTTTTCGCAGATTGTACAATAGGATTTTAAATTCTCAAACTGTTAATCTTATTCCCGTCTATTAGAATTCTAGAAGCGTCACACACGATAAGAAAATTTCCTCTTAATTCGTCTACGATGACGTCATAAAGGTCAGTAAGAGATAAATTTAGTCCTTCCGAAGATTATTTTTAAAACGTAAGGATAAGGTCTCTCTTTAAGAATCTTCTTCAGAAGGTCTCGAATAAATTGCATTATCGACCTTGAGTACGTCTGACCTATCTTATGAGGGATTAAGCTCTTCTTCCTTCATAAATTTTTAGAACGATTTATAAACGACAGCGTGCGAGAAGAATGCGAATTTTCTATTTTACTCGTTTTAAAAAATAACAAACTTTTAAGATACGTTCGGCAGAGAACTGTTTAGCTTTTTTTTTATCTTCTGCCGTTTTAATACTTGCAAAAACAGAAAACTGCTTTAATAAAAGAATGCTTCTACTCGTTCGGAATTCTGTCACATTTTTTATCTTTTTATTTTTTATCGTGTTTGATTTTAGTGTCGTTAACAAAGAGAAAATTAAATTAAAGAATGGCGATTCGTTAAGTTTTTATTGAGGAAAAATCTAACTCGGAAGCAATATTTAGAAGTAAGCCGCATCTGCTAAACATTTTTTTTTAACCTTCCATCTCAGATTAAAGGAGGAGGAGAGCCGTTTTAAGTCGAGTTTCCTCTCTCTGAATTTGACATATCGTCCGACATGTTTTGTTTACTTCCATTTATCCAAAATAGAATTCGGAAACCGTAGGAAAAGATAAAGATTGAGTCTTGTCGCCCCCAAATTGCACAGCGCCATTATTTATTCTCTTCTTCTTCTTCTTCTTCTTTTTTTTTTTATTGTATTTCTTCTTATACACTTCTAAAATGGAAATGACTCGATGAAAGAAAAATGCTATCGGGGAGATAAAACAAACTTTAAAATGGAAAACTTCTTACAGTTTCTTTTGTCTGCTAAAATAATGGCCATCTCGACGTATTTCTAGTTACGTAATAAAAACAGCAGGTAAAAATATTATAAGAGTGCGTTACGTTTTTAGTTTCACCCGAATATTTTAATACGAAAAAAAACAATAATAAAATTTATTCGCATCCAATAATTTACAGCCAATAATAAAAAAAAAGAGTCTTAAAAGTTGCTTTATACTTTTTATATCTTATTATTTCTTTCTTTAGCACCGAAGAAATCTGTCAGAAACGTTAATACTCTTTTTGATAAAGAGAAAAGCTCTGGAAATGACTTGTTACTACTTTTTTTTTTTTTTTCCTAACTGCAGCTAAGGTTTCGGAATGAGAATTTATTTCAGCTTCTGTAAATTGTTACAATTATTCGAATAAACAGAAAAGAACTGATGTTTTATAACTACACTCTTTGCGAACGAAGTCATTCCTAACGCTTATCGGATGTAACTACACATAAATAAATACAGTAATGCCTCGGAGTTACGCAATAGGTTGTGACCGGGAAGCGTAACGTAAGTGGAAAGTTACGTAGGTCGTAAATTGGGGTATCTTCAGATTTTCAAATCTAATTTCAGATATCCTGCCAGTCATATACCTGAAATTAGATTTGGGAATCTAATTTCCGACTTACGTTATGCTTTCTGGTCCCACCTATTACGTAACTCTGGGGTATTACTGTATATATAAATCACT